>VMDR010003629.1:0-69768 GCA_007922815.1 Macrotus californicus
CTGATTCTCTTCATTTGTTCCTGTGGCTTCAAGATGCCATCTGGAGTCATTTCCTTAGCCTGAAGCAGCTTTGATCCCATCTTCTTTTTTGTTCTATTATCGCAAAAATATTGCATTTCTATGGTAAAGGCCCAGTAACACAATTATATACATATTGCTTTATATGACGGTCTTTTATATCTGCTAGAAGTAGAAAGGAACAGAAACATGCATTTATACTGCCTTTCATAGCTACCTTTACTGGTGCTTTTTGTCCTTTCATGTGGAATTGAATTACTGTCTGGGATCACTTGCTTAAAGAACTTCCTTCAGTATTTTTTGTGAAGTGGGTTTTCTAGCAACAAATTCTCTGTTTGGGGGAATGTCTGTTA
The DNA here is from genome assembly GCA_007922815.1 of Macrotus californicus. Lineage (NCBI taxonomy): Eukaryota > Metazoa > Chordata > Mammalia > Chiroptera > Phyllostomidae > Macrotus > Macrotus californicus. The sequence goes on from VMDR010003629.1 coordinate 372, forward strand.
TGCCTTTATTTGTTAAAGAAAGTTTTATTGAATATAAGATTCTTAGTTGACAATATTTTTTTGAACACCTTGACTATGTTATTCAAGTACACCCATTGTTTCTGTTGAGAAGATAGCTTTTAATTTAATGGTGTTATCGTGTAGGTGATGATTCATTTTTCTGCAGCTGCTTTAAAGATTTTGTCTTTGTCTTCCAGCATTTAAAAAACAATTTTATCCATTTATTTTTAGAAAGAGGGGAAGGGAGGGAGAAAGAAAGGGAGGGAAATGTTTACATGTGACAGAAACATCGATCAGTTGCCTCTTGAATGCACCCCCACAGGAGACTGAACTCACAAGCCAGGCATATGCGCAGATAGGAGTTCACCTGGAGACTTTGTGCTTTGAAGGACAATGGCCAGCCCTCTGAACCACATTGGTCAGGGCTGTCTTTCAGCATTTGTACTAGAATATGTCTGTTTGTCGATCTCTTTGTGTTTTTCCTACTTGCGGTTTATTCAGCTTCTCAAATGTGTAGATTAAAGTTTTTCTCTCTTTTTCAGATTGTATCATCTTTATTGGTTGATCTTCAAGTTCACTAATTCTTTTTTGTGCTAGTTCAAATATACTGTTAAGCCTACCATAGTGAATATTTAGTTTTAGTTATTATACTTTTCTGCTCTAGAATTTCCATTTGATTCTTTTTTAACTTTTTTCATTTCATTTTTTTTATTGTTGTTCAGTTACAGTTGTCCCCATTTTTCCCGCATTACCCTCCCCTGCCCGACCTACCCCCACCTCCCACATTCAATCCTGTCCCACCATTGTCTTTGTCCATGAGTCCTTTACACATGTTCCATTAGATTCTTTTTAACCATTTATATTTCTTATTGATATTCTCTATTTAACTAAACATTGTCATCTACCTCCTCTAAGTAAGTATGAGTTAGTTCAGTTCTTTGAAGATCTTTATGACTACTTCAAAGTCTTCGTTAAATTAGATCACAGGAAGTTTCTGTTGCCTGATATTTTTTTCCTCTGTGTAGGGGTCAAACTTTCCTGTTTGTTTGTTTGTGTTTTCATATCTTGTGATTTTTTTGTTGGAAATTAGACAGTTTAGGTAACATATTGTAGTGACTCTGGGCCCTGGTCTCCACCCTTCAGACTGTTGCTGTTAGTTGTTGTTTATCTGTGACCAGGGTTATTTTAGAGACACCCGCTTCTTCATGCACCCTGAAGCCTGTGCCCTGCTTGGTAGGTACAGCCTTGAGCACTTGCAGTCCCCCGGGGCGGGGCGGGGGGGGGGTGACAGGGATTTTGGCTCCTTCCATGCTCTCTTTCCCTGCCCACACCCAGATGTTAAGCTCCATTAATTGCTGACTGATTGTTCCATTGTTTCTAACAATGCCCTGGGGCTTAAATTACTGCACAGATTGATTAAATTAAATTTGGGCTCCTTTACAGGGATAGATTTTGAAGTCAGTGTTTGAGATTTGTTCTGGCCCAGGCAGGCATCTCAGCTGTTTCATTTCCTGGTTCTCTCTGGTAAACTAGGGACCCGATGGTTTAGCTTATATTTCTAATAAATCTACTAGTATCTCCTTTTATTATTTTTCATCACATCATCATTGTTTTTCAATATACCCTTAGGCTTGAACATTCTTACTTTCTGTTGAAAATAAACTCAGTTCTTTTTGGAAGGTCTTCAAAGTAGCCTCTCTCTCCCTCTGGGGAAGAGTCTCTGAGCCTTGCCTCTAGAGCTGAGAAGCAACAGTGGCATGCTCATCTCTGGGAGAAACACCTGCTTCAGGACCTCCCTACTTCATAAAACAGAGCGGAACACGCAGTCCCTGGTCTTCCTCACTCACATCTCCCGGCGTGGGACCTCTGCTTTACACACTGGCTGGGTAAGAGTACTCAGGACACCTGTATTCTCAGCACGCCACCCCCACGGTAGGGGGGCTGGACAGAAGATAGTAGCCATCTCCTGGCCACACTCACCCAGAACTTAGCCTCTGTGATGGGCCCCAAGGGGAAGACTGAGAAATGCTAATGCCCTGCATCTGCTGGGACGGTGCCATGGGTGTCTGGTTGAGGGTTGGTGGTGAGGGCACCTGTGTTCTTGGCTATACTGTCTGGACTGGGGTTCCTACAACATCGCCGAGCTCGAGGAGGGGAGGGAAGGAGCAGGTCATGGTTCAGTTGCCACAGACTCTTGCTGTTCTTACTGAGTTTTAGTAGGTTTTTCTGAATAAATGTTCCTTCATCTTCTGTGTGCCCTTAGTTTCTATTATGAGATTTTCAGATGGTATAGTAACTTTTAGAAATGCAAATATTGAACCAGAGCAGACTATGGTTTGCAAGTAAAAGGATGGTAAGAGATGGACCACACGTGTAACAACCTACAGAAAGCGTCTGTGTCTATAATAATGTCCAACCAAGTAGGCTTTAGGCTACAATGTATTACAAGAGATAAAAGTTACAAATATCACATACAACTAAAAGGGCCAACTCAACAGGAAGATACATCAATCTTAAATATGCATGCCACTAGTAGTGTTTTATCAAAACACATAGAACTGCTGACAGGAACTTCTAAGTCACAGACAGAAGTAAAGGATGGTAGTTATCTTTGCGATCTACCACGTTAATAGAAGAAAAAATGTGCAACAACAAAAAATACTTGATTGATCTGTTGAAAAAAAGTACTTGGTTAACCCATTGAAAACGAATACACAAATACATAATATTATATACTCAAATTACATGAAGCAAAAATTTAAGAAACTAAAAAAAGAAATTGACAAAACCAAATTATAGTTAGAATTCTGATACACCTCTTTCAGTAACTGACAAAACAAGAAAACAAACAAACAAAAGTTAGAGATGTAGGTGATGTGGACAACATGATCCACCAGCTCGAGCTGGGGGCCATGCATGGTGCTATGCTACTCTCAGTAACTTTTTCAAGTATATTATTTCCACGTGACACCAGTATTTACCAAGATAGACCACGTGCTGAGCCTAACATTAATTTCAGTGAATTTCATAGAAGTGAACTCAGGAGAACATATTCTCTAATCACAGGCAAATTAAACCAGAAATCAAAGATAACTCAAAAATCCCCAAATATTTGTAAATTAAACTACATATTTCTAAATAACCCATAGTTCAAAAAAGAAATTATACTCAAAATTAGAAAATGCTATGATCTGAATTTTAATAAAATATAGCAAATCAGAACTGTAAAGCATGTCCTGGCTGGGTGGTTCAGTTGGTTGGAGCATCATCCCGTACACCAGAAGGTCATGGGTTCGACCCCAGGTCGAGGCACTACGGGAGGCAACTGATCCATGTTTCTCTCTCACATGTTTCTCTCCCTCTTTCTCTTTCTCTCTCTCTCTCTCTCTCTCTCTAGCTCTCTATCTCTGTCACTACCCCCTTCTTCTCTCTCTAAAATCAATAAACTTATCCTTGGGTGAGGACTTCAAAAAAACTACAAAACATTATACAGAGAAGTGAAAGGTAAACTAGATAAATGAATGACATAGCATGTTCATGATTAAAAATTGTTAAGATGGTAATTCCACCAAATACATTCAATGTAATTCCAATCAAAGTTCTAGCAGACTTTTCACTTCTGAAAATTACCAAGTTCATTCTAAAATTAATATAAAATGAAAAGGGTCACTACAAAGTAAGATACTCTGGGAGAAGATGCATGAATTTCAAGGATGAACATTCCCAAACATTAGAAGTTATTATGAAACCGCTGTGGTCACACCTGTGTGGCACTGAGATGAGAATAGGCAGGTGGACAAATGAGACACAACAGTCCAGAAACAGACCCACCCAGCTAAGGTGACAAGGGTTATGACAAATGTACCTCGGCAATGCAGTGGGGAAAGGCTGGTCATTTCAATAAATTATACCAAGTCAATTAAATAGCACGATGAGCAACTGAACTTTGATGCGTATCTTACGTCATACACAGATGCCAATTCTAGATAAGTTGTCAATCTAACCGTGCAAATGGAAAATGAACAGCCTGAGAAGAGAGTGTAGGAAGATGCCACCATTAGGACTTTGGAGGACGCAGAAACATTTTAGAATAGAACACAAAAAGGTTGTGCACAAACAGAAAAGATTATAAAATGGCCCTGCCTGCTGTAGCTCAATGGATTGAGTGCTGGCCTGTGAACCAAAGAGTCGTTGGTTCAATTCCCAGTCAGGGCACATGCCTGGGTTGTGGGCCAGGTCCCCAGTGAGGGTGTGCAAGAGGCAACCACACATGGATGTTTCTCTCCCTCTCTTTCTCCCTCCCTTCCCTCTCTCTAAAAAGAAATAAATAAAATCTTTTAAAAATAATAAAATGGACTACACTAAAAATAATAATTTCCATTTATCAAAGACAGCATTAAAATAATATGAAGATGAGACACTGAGCTGATTTGTGCACTGCGTGTGCCCATCGAAGTGTTTGTATACAGAACACGCAGAGTTCTACAGATTAGTGACACCAAGAGGAAACCAATTAGAAAACAGACCGATAACCAACACACCAATAGACTAATAGACCAACATCCGTAGAAATGCAGGTTCAGTCAAAGAGACAACTTTTCATGATGACAAATTCTCCTTCCTCCCATAAACAGCTAGAAAATTGGACAAATCATGTGAAACTATGCTCTTCAGATGTTGAACAAGCCAGGTGATTCCTACGTGTGTGTCAGCTTTCTGGCTGTGTGTGTCCTACACATTTTTCAACTTTCTAGATCAAATGAAGCATGGTAGACCTTCGGAGTTGAGATCACAGATCTTAGAATTAGGAAGGCCAAAGCAGCTGGACTTTTTGTTACAAGGTATAGGACAAGTTTGACTTACGCAGAGCCCTCCAGGGTCTGAAAATGCATCCCCTTATCTTTTGTAGTGGTAAGCTGTGTTTTCCTCTGCGTGAGGCAAAATTCCAAGAGGCTAGGCAAAGGTCTAGAGCTTGAGCAATACCAAGAATTCAGAAAGGACTTGAAACAACAGTCAAAATAGAGAGACCTTGTTGCATACCTGTGCATTCAGTAGAAACCCAAAAGTAATAAAGCCTTAGAAGGTGGGTACCACATTTCCACAAAAAAGCTTTAAAATAAATGTCAAAAGAAACAAGCTGATGTACAAGTTAACTCTCAGCCAGAACAAGCACTTGTGCCCTTTGAAGGAACATAACAAACCCAGACATTCACCAGGGTGATATTAAAAATGTCCAACGTCCCACAAAAATCACTGATTATAGAAAGCAGGAAAATTTGACACAAAACCAAGAGAAAAACCAGTCAACATAAACAGACCCGTGAGCAAGAGACATGATGGAATTAGCAGACAATTACTTTAGAATAGTTATGAATGTGTTAAAAAATTCAAAAAAGAAAACAAATTAATGAAATAAGCATAGAAATTGAAGATATATAAAACAATCAAATGGGATCCTAGAGCTATAAATTATAATATCAGAAATGAAAACTTCATCAGAAGGGCTTAATAACAGATTAGCAAAAGAAAACCTACTGATCAATGTTTCTCTCTTTCTTTCTCTCCCTTCCTCTCTCTCTAAAATTAATGAACATATTCTCAGATGAGGATTTAAAAAAAAAACATATGAAGATTTTTATAAAGCTAAAGCAATTAAGACATGATAGCATAAAAATAGACAACTACAGAGAACTCAGAAAATGACCCAACCAATGTAGAGTTATGACCATAATTTATGACCAATGTGGAACTAGAGAACAGTGTGGAAAGATCTTTTCATAAATAGTCCTGGGATGATTAGATATCTTTACAAGGCAAAAAAGAAACTTGGCTTGCTTCTTCCCAGGACGCAGAAAGCAATTACAGGTGCCTGAGGATCTAAATGTCAGACAAAACAGCTAAAATTTGTGAATGATAAAAAAATCTTCATGACATCAAGATAAAGATTTAAAGGATGCAAATAGCCCTATCCACAAGGAAAATAATTTATAAGGGTCCTGTGTTAAAATTAAGATCTGTTCCCCCCAAAAGGATGCCATTAGGAGAATGAAAAGTAAGCTCTGAGTGGGAGGGGGGCCTGGAGCGCATGGCGGTGCAGTGTGTTTTCCGAAGAAGGCCTCACATGCTCTTTGCAGCGTGACCCTGCCTCTCCCCTTCCAAGAATTGGAGAGCATGTTCCCTGGGCAGGCTGTGACTACTTTGAAATCGTGTTCTCACCCTGGGGAAGACTGCCAGTGCTGGAAAAGCCGTGAATGGGTTCTCCAGATGACAACCCAGACAAGCTCCAGGTGAATCTGCGTCAGCCGCCATCCCTCAGATGGCTGGCAACACCTGCAGGAGAGACCCTTGAAGAGAACTGGCCAGCCGAACTCTTCTTAAATTCCCGACTCTCAAAAGTATGAGCAAAAGCAAACACTGCTGTTTTGCACCAGCACACTTTGGAGTAATTTGTTACACATCAATAATAATCAGAACTGGCAAGGACTCATGTCCAGAATATATAAAAGAACTCCTACCCATCAATAAGAGAAAGACAGTGAGCAGTAGCAAGGAGCAAAAGACTTGAAATCCAAATGGCCAATTATGAAGTGTGCTGAACCCCAAGTGATTAAGGAAAAGCTACTGAAAGCCATAATGAGATAGATACTACTACAAACTAGAATGGCTAAATTTTAAGAATCAAAACGGACAGCACTGTGTTAGCAAAGATGTGGGGCACAGGGCACCAGTTCCACTGGAGTGCAAACTGGAACAAACAATGGGAAAAGAGTGGTCACTGCCCAGCAAGCTGTGATCTCCAGTGGCCCTCCTAGATACACCCTAGGGAACAGGGCACGCACAGACAGAAACCTGTGCAGGAGTGCTCCTAACAGAAAAGTCAGAACCTGGTCCCAGTCCAGACTTCCGCCCGTCACAGAGCAGTCTCAGTGGGAGACGGCAACAAGGAAAGTGAGCGAAGTGCTGGTGGGCACGGCGATCCACGGGAATCTCACAAAAGAGCTCAAGCAAAAGACTAGATGGATAAAGGGAAGGAAAAAATGGAGCAACTGTAATAGCATAATCAATAAAATATATTTAAAATTTCACTTTTAAATATAAGGTTTAGAAAACAAACAAAATATGTATTTGGTTAATCAAATGACAAAGAAAAGCAGGGGGATGATAAAGCCAAGAGTTGGGGCCTGGAGAGGGGTTTGTGATGAGAAAGAGGGGCTTCTGATGTTCTGGTGCCAATCTGTACCCCTGGATCTGGGGGAAAGCATGTAGGGTTTGCTTTATATTTTACATGTATAGCATATTCATATATACTTTCTATATGTGTTACACCCCACGAGGTTTTTTTTTTTATTTTAAAACAAAAATATAGAAGAAAATCAATATATGGGTGAGGAAAAAATCTGCCATTTGCTTTCCTAGTTTCCTCCATTTATTTATTTATTTGCTTTGTTTTTAGAGAGAGGGGAAGGGAGGGGGAGAGAGGGAGAGAAACAGGATGCGTGAGAGAGACATCCATCCGTTGCCTCCCGCACGTCCCCACCCGCAACCGGGACCTGCCAGAAACCCAGGCCCTGACCAGGGGCCTAACCAGTGACCTTTCGGTCCGCAGGCTGGCGCTCCGTCCGCTGGGCCATGCCAGCCAAGGAGGCCACCACTTCACTAAGTCATCAAGACTGTCCCCACTGATTTGTGACTCCAACTTAATAGCACGTTCGCGTCCTACGTGCACTTGAGGGTGGGTGGTGGTTGTACCAACAGCCTCCTCTTGGTTTTCGGCAAGGATGCTTGGGCCGACAGGAGAGCACAGGCGAAGTGTGAACGGAGGGGAGTAAACGCCTGGGAAGGAGGGAGGCGTCGTCGTGGGATTTACTGTGAATAGGAAAGTTCTAGAGACGGAGCTGAGAAGAGAAAGGAAGTCTGCGGGAGGGTTGCCAAGGCAGGGAGTAAAGTGTCACCTGGTAAAAGGACTTGTGAATGCGCTCAGAGCAAAAGTATGGAGGGCGACGAGAGGGGAGCCGAGCCCGCAGGGCGGAGGTGCGTGCGCGCGGTGCCTGGACCTCGGTCCACGCCACGTAGCGGGTAAGATAAAGTCTGCGGAACGCTCTCAAAGATTTGACAGAGAGCTGTTACTGTCACATTTATTGCTTTTTTTCTCACTTTAAATGTGGCATTCGCTGCCTGAAGAAAACAGACACACACGCGAGGCCGCACTGTGTTCAACCTGGACTGCGGGCTCAGTCGGTCCGGCGCACAGCGAGGGGCGGGGCGCCACCTGCCCTCCCGCGCCCCGCGGCCCCGTCTCAGGAGCGGAGGCTCCCGGGCAGCCAGTGCTCACCAGCCTCCGCGGGGCGAGGCAGGCACCCTCCGACCCAGGCGGGGCGCCCCCCTCGGCCGGGGCGGTGCCGAGAGGGGCGGTGGGCGGGGCCGAGGCCCAGGCCCCGCCCCCGAGCCCCGCCCCAGCCCCGCCCGGCCCGGCGGCGCTCAAACTCAGACCTCGCCGCGGAGGCCTCGCAGGTCGGACCCGAGCCGCAGCGGCCGGAGATGCAGCGGGGCGCTGCGCTGTGCCTGCGCCTGTGGCTCTGCCTCGGACTGCTCGACAGCGAGCACGGTGAGCTCTCCGCCCGCCCGGGGGCGCGGCCAGACGCGAGGGGTCCTCTTTCCCGGGGCGGCTGGCGTGGACAGGGCTCCCGCAAGCCTGGGGCACCAGGGGAGACGGGGCCGGGAACCAAGGGTGCGGACAGCAGCCGGGCCGGGGCCGGCCGGGAGGAGGAAAGGGCGGGCGGGGACTGCAGCCGGGTCAGGGACGGGGCTCGGCTGTACCGCCGCGCAGGGATAGCGCCCGGGGGTTCTCGCTCTGCGGTCCGTGCATCAGCTGCCTCCACACCGGGCCGGTCGCGCCGCATTCTCATTCTGGGTCCTTGGCTTCCTCGCTCGCTCCCCCGCGGAGTCCGGGCCCTCGGAGCGTCTCGAAGCACCCACGATCGTCCCAGGGCGACCGCAGACCGGTGTGCGCACTTCCCGACGCCTCCCGTCTGCGCTCGAGGTTGGTCCCCCAGAGGGCGCTCCGGGCAGGCGCCTACCTTGCCCAGGCCAGGGACCGCGGGGGCAGCGGTTCGGGGACCGCTGCAGACAGGTGCGCCGTCGGGAGGATTGTGTGCAGGTACGTGTTGGAATTTGAGGCGAATTCTGAGTCGCCAACTTGTGAGCGATCAGCATGACAGAAGAGGCAGGAGGCCGGCCCTCCCAGTGTTTGTGGGTACAGGGGTCCTCAAGGCTGAGCTAAGGATCCTAGCCACAAGGCAGGGGCCACCACAGACGGTGTTAAGCACAGGAGAGGCTGGGCCCGTTGTGTGACGGGAGGATGACCGGAGGTTGCCGTTCAGGGGTTGGAGGGAGAGTGGGGGTGAGAAGGGGCAGGAGGGTGTGGTTGGATGGAGATGGTGGAGATAAAGCATCAGCAGTGGGGGAGGGTTGAGCTGGAGTTCCATGCAAGGCCTGGGGACCCTGGAAACCAGACGGGAAGAGGGATGGATGGTCATGGGTTCCCAGGGTTGAGGGGGAGTGCTGGGAGATCTGAAGGGAGAGATGGGGTCTCAGCGTTTTGGAAAACCTTAAATACTGGCTTTACATGTTTCATCTCTTTTAAACCTCACAAGGGAGTGTTAGACCCATTTTTCAGATGGGGGCAGTAGACCCAGGACATGCATAACATCTCCAAGGTCCCCAGGAGGCCAGAAGTAAGGGAAGTAGTGAGCCCAGGTCTTCGGGCTAACAACCTTCATGGGCTAGGGGAGGTGCAGAACCTCCAGGGAGGCAGGAGGAGGGCATCTGTCTGGACCTCAGGTTGGACCAGTCTGAACTGACCCTGCCACCCCTGGCTCCTTCCCACTACCCTGCACCCAGCCCAGGCCCAGGCTCTCAAACACACCAGGCACTCGCTCCCTGTGTTTGTTGAGTGACTGAATGAGTGTGGGCGGGGAAGTGAATGGGTCCCTGGCTGGACTGTGGGAGACCCTGCCATGAGGAGACATCTGGCAGGCAGCTGAGTGCAGTGTTTGAGAGAGAGGCTGGGCTGGGGTGCCAAGACGGAGCAGAGCAAAAGGTCCGGGATGGGGCGCCCTCTCACAGAGGGGCAGGAGAGGGAGATGGGGCACTCTGCAGAGGCTGCTGTCCTGGTGCTATGGCGCCGGAGGGTGCTGAGGCCAGTCCTGCTGTGAAGATAGGTGATTCTTACCGAAGTCGGTCAGTGAAGGGGAGAGGACAGAGGACGTTCACTGAAGCGTCCCAGGAGGGGGTGGCTCAGCCTGGGTCAGGGTTCAGCTGGTGGGAAGATGTCCACGGAGCGAGGAGACCACTGCTGGGTGAGGAGGACTCAGCCTGATGGGGGATGATGGGGCAGAAGCAGACACGCTTTAGTCGCGTGCCTGCGCAGCCAGCATGGCGGGTGAGGCGCTGGTAGGAGAGGAGCCTGCGTCTCTGAAGCCGACCCCTCAAAGGCATGCTGTTGGTCCTAGAACCAGACCGTTGTCCCAGCTCTCCCCCTAAGTTTTTGCTGTCTGGCCTGGGCCTTTCTCTTCCTCTCTTGCACAGTTTCCTCAGGGGTGGCAGTGAGACAGGCTGGCAAGTACTGAGGGGCCGCACTTGGGCTGGACTTCATGGCCAGGGGTCTCAGTCCACTTTCAAAAAGCCTTGCTCCGGCAGTGTCCCTGTAGACAGGGCAGGTGGCAGAGGTCAGCCCCAAGGGGCTTTGTCTCTTGGGCTTAGAGAGGCTGTTTGCACCTCCAGACAGTGGGCAGTCGGCTCAGGGACAAGCAAGGGGGCAGGTGACAGCTGGGGAGCTAGCAGCACTGGCCTGAGGACGATGGCCCTTGCCGCGAGCTGAGTCGCACATGCTCTGCACTGTCCCGGCTCCCCAGCCCTGATCCAGACCCAGGTGTGTGGGACGGGGTGGGGCTAGGTCAGGGAGGCCCGTTGGTGCAGGCAGAATGCGGGTCCTGGGCCCACATTACTCGGTGCCTGTGCACCACTGGCCCCAGCTCAGGGCTCTGGGAGGCCAGCGCAGGTGCCACTCATGCGCCCGCCAGGCCTCTGGGGTCAGTGTGGCTGCGGGGCTCTCCCTCCCAGAGCACAGCGGTCACGAGGTGTCACAGGGGACTGTCTGGCCAGCTCCTGGCCGTGCCTTCCCCACCCTGTCCCCAAGCAGTGGCACCCCAACCAAGAGAAGGCAACTGTAGTTCTGTGTAAGTCACAGGCCGTGGTGCTCAGGGTGGGCCTGGGTCTGTCCTGCAGGGATTTCCTGAGTGTCAGACTAGCAGGGACACAGATGTGGCATTGGATGTCTAGCACAGGGACAAAAGTGCTCAGTGACCCCAGTGGCCCAGCTGGTGGCTGTGGCCGCACAGGAAGGCAGCAGCACTTCCAGCTGGGGCTTCCTGGAGGGGCCGGCAGACTCCAGGACAGTGAATTCCAGGCAGAGCCAAGAAACCCTCAAAGACCCAGAGGCAGGAAACTCTAGATGGTGTATGGGGATATGTGGGTGGCCAGATGCAGCTAGAAGCTGGGGTGAGGGAAGGGGGACAAAGCAGGTGGAGGCGGCAGGAGCCAGCAGCACATCTGGAAAGGGGAGGTACTGAGCAGGGAGCCACCTGGCCAGGGTCGTTGAAGACATGGCCAGGCGCACAGACCAGCTGGGAGCATGTTGCAAGGAGACTGTGAGTGGCCCAGGAGATGCACCCGGGGGCAGGCAGCAGTGCCTGGGGATGTCGGGCAGAGTGGGACAAGGGCCCATCTCTGGCTTAAGCAACGGAATGGGCCATGAGGGTATTTACCAGATGGGGACCCCAGGAGCAGGGTCCAATGTGAGGAAAGGCAAGGTGCTCCCCTGGGGAAGCAGGTCCTCTGGGGGGAGGCATCCAGCAGGACTTCCTGGGAGACCCTGGCTGGCGCAATTTGGCCAGATAAGGAAAGAGGAAAGTTGGGAGCACTTGAATGTGATGGGGCTGAGATGAATCAGGAAACCCAGGAAAATTAAGTGGGGTCTTAGCCATGAGGGAAAGTTCTTCTCTAGGTCTGCCTTATACCCCTCCTGCTGTCGTCTGGGTGTTATCCTCCCCATGGCAGACTGCTTTCCACCCATGCTTAGCGTGTGTCCCACAGCCCTCTGGAATGCCCCTTGGAGAGGAGAGCAAGTGAGGAGAAGGGTCGGGGAGCCGCTCACACTCCCTGCATCGACCTCTGAGCAAGACCCTGCTGACACGTCCGGCGGCAGCCGGGGATTCCTGAGTTTCGATCCTTCTCAGACACTGGCTTCCTCTGGGATCTTGGTTTTCCGGTCACGCCGAAGGCACGAGTCTGGGAGAGGAAGGTGCGGGTCTGCATCGCAGGGGTGGCTGAGGCTGGGCGGGCAGACATCAGGCACTCCCTGCCCCAGGCCAGGCTGGGTGTGGGTGGCCCCTCCAACAGGCAAACAGGCTCAGGCCAGGGTGGTGAGTGGGGGAGCCCCGCCACGTGGCCAGCGAGGTCAGCAGGGGTTCATGGGAAAGGACTTGTCGGCCACAGAAGAGGACATCCTGCCTGTATTTCCCTCTTCCTGCAGCAGGAGCCCACAGCCCCGATTTAGCAGCGCTAGGGGGCCACCTCTGAGCCAGCTGGGCTGTCTGATAACGCCGCCTGTCCTGACCCCAGGCAGGCGGGGCAACTGCCTGCACAGCTGGCTGCACCCTCAGCTGTGTTGTGTGGGGAACTGAGCGTCTGCCAGGGTTCCCTCCTCCCGACCTCCCCGCCCTTCCCAGGGTACTCAGGCAGTCCCCACCGCCACGCAGCGTCAACACCGCTCCCTACTTCCCGCAACTGCCCTGGTGCTGCCCCAGGGCAACCTCTCTAAAGCAGGGACCTGAGTCTTCAGCGGCCCCTCAGTGATCAGCACCAGCTTCCTGGACAGGTGCTGGAGGTCCCCAAGGCATCCCTAGGCCCATGTCCACCTAGCCTGCACCCACCACTCACCCCAGCCCCAGCCCACTCCAGATCTGCGCTGCCCTTCATGCTGCCTCCCCGAGGCTGTGGAGAACTCCAGGCAGGGGCTGGGTGGCTGCTGTAAGTGTCAGGGGCCTACTGGGGACGGGAGGGGTGGTGGGGAGCTTCCTTCCCACTGCTATGTTCCCCGAGAGCCTGCATTCCAGGTGTTCAGGTGGGCTTGGGGGAAGTCTTGTCTTCACTCACCAAAAGCACTCTGCTCTGAGCTACCCTCAACTTCACCTGAGGGAGATTCATCCACGCTGAGCAGCGCTGGCGCACTGTGAGGGGCTGAGCCACCTCTGTTTACGGTAGTTCATCAGGTTGCTTTACGCTCTGGTGTGAGCAGGTTTCGACCTTGCGGCTCAGGCTTCTTGTGCCTATGCCATGGCCCCGATTTAGCAGCCCCAGGGAGTGTAAGAGGGGTGGAGTGGCTCACTCGATGCTAGAGCAGCTTCGAGGGACGTGACATGTGACTGGTCCCAGGTGGCATGGGAGCCAAGGGGGTGAGAAGGGGCAGACACGCCAGTGGTTGTCCACATTCCCTGGGGAAGCTTGAGAGGTGGGCATGTGGGATCCGAAATTTCTGACAACCTAGGGGACATTTTCACCTTGATGTCCCAGAGCTCTTTCCCAAGGTCATGCCCCACAAATGCATCGCCTTCTCCCAGATGTACCACCGGCCGACCCTGGACACCACACCTTCATCCCTCACCTCCACACCTGCCCATACGCTGTCTCTATGCCCCAGATCCTCAGAGCCAGTCGGGGGCAGTCACTGGGCGAGGCCTGCGCTGGGCCGACACTGTGAGGAGGCCCTCCCAATCTTTGTGTTAAGGAACTGCCACATGCAGTGAGCCCGTTCCTGCTTGGAGCTGTGGAAACGTGCGGGGCGGGCCCTGGGAGGCGACCTCGGCTTGCGAGGTCCAGGACTGGAATGGGCACCAAGCAGGTGGCAGGTAACAAAGCTGGCTGGAGGGTCAGGGGAGAAGCTCAGTATCTGCCCCCAAAAGTTGGGGAAACAGGGAATGGTTTTCAGCAGGAGAAGGAGTTGAGTTCTAGAAAGATCCTCTGACCACTGGACGAGGTTTCAACCAGTGGGAAGACATTGGTGTATTGAGTCAGAAAAAGGCGTTGAGGCTGGCCAGTAGTGGGGAGGGCGGGGGGCGGCCTGGAGAAGGGTGGCTGCAGTGTCCAGAGTGGCCAGAGGGCGTCTGCTGCAGGGCATTCGAGCACTAGGAGTGCAGTGCCTTGTCCAGAGCGGCAGGGAGAGGAGGGGCAGGCCTTGTCTTTGATGCTGGACCTGAGAGTGGACATGACTTGGTAACCAGCTGGCTGTGGGGGATGAGTGGAGCTGGGGCGCCTGGCGGGTATCTGCCTCAGGTGGGAAAGCAGTGTTTCCAGGCTTGCGGGAGACGGGTGAGTCCATGGCTTAAGGCCCTTACATCCTGCAAACTGCAGAAATGCAGCATGCAGACCCGTGCGGAGTACGTGGTGGCTTTGCAGAATCCTGCCCCCGACGGCCATCTCCGACGAGGAAGTTAACCTCTGAATCTTAGTTTTCTCATCTGCAAGATGACAAGAATAATATGTCCTCAGGGGTGGTGGGGCGGGCATCACAGGTTCCAGGACCGCTGCTCGGCAGGCCAGTCCACAGAAAGCGCTAAACGCACGTTCGCTGTCACTGCCGTAACAGGGTGTATCAGAGTAAGAAGAGTTAGGGTCAAAGTGTGGGGGCATTTTTTTATTACTGTGAGGCCTGTTTGCCCACACCCTTGCCAACGCTGGGAATTCTCCATCCTTTTAACACTTGCTCACCTGGGGTCGGGGCACGTGGACAGGGTGTGCCCCGTGGCGCTGGTTGTCTTCTCCAGTGGGGGGTCTGGTCCAGTCAAGGTCCGAGGCCTGGGGGGCACCCAGCAGGAGACATCTGGGGTGCAGGGCCTCCCAGGCCTAGAGCTCAGCAGAGCTGCCAGGGACAGTGGGGACTTCAGAGGTGGCCCTGAAGCCCTGGGGGCTGGGCCACCTCCAGGAGGAGGAAGAACATGGGTGAGCAGAGCAGGGCAACCAGTGCAAGGAGCTGGCCAAGAGCCTGAGGCCAGGCCTGTGAGCCGGGGCCCTGTTCTGCGGCCTCGCAGCCCCACATCACGCTCCACCTGTTCTGTCTGCCTTACGGCCCAGAGTCTCCTGCAGTCTGGCCTTTGCTTGGACCCTTTGCCCTGTGTTCCCTCCTTCTGGGCCAGCAAACTCCTACTCAATCTACAAGGCCTGTGTAAGCTCAGATGAGCATTCCTCCCACTAGGAAGGCTTTCTGTGACCCCCCACCTCCATACTGTGACCACAGCACAGGGTCACAGTGAGATGCAGCAGCTGTGACAGGCAAAACATTCAGCAGGCAGCAACAAAGAAGGGCTCAGTGTGCAAAGCCAGTGACAGTTTGTTCTCACAATGGTTCCTCATGTGGTGTCTAGGTATTTGTGGTCTGTGGTCCCCAGGAATTCAACAGTTTGATGGACAACTCACATTTCACAAGCGGGAAGACGGGGGCTGGGAGGAAGTGACTTGCCCAAGTCCGCACGGCCAGAGAGCAGCACCTTGGTCCTGTAGCCAGGGCGGGGCCTCCCGCCCAACTGCCTCCGTCCTGTAGAGCTGAGGGTGGGGGCTGATGGCCTGTCAACCCTCACTCTTCCTCTCTGAAGGCACAGAGGCTGCCGGCCAGGTTGCGGGTCTCCAGGACAGAACATCCCTGCACCCCTCCCCAGGTCTGTATACAGACCTGACCCGAGAGTGGAAGGCGAGGGATCAGGAGTGGGTCACTCCCACTCTGCCCTGCCCTAAGCCGATGTGCAGAGACCTCCAGCCCGGCCCCACGTGGCCAGCTGTCCCCCAGTCTGCAGTCCCTGCCTGACCCTGGCAGCCCCTGTCCTCCTGGGCAGAGATGCTAAGGAGAGAGTGGGCCAGACTGGCAGGATGACCACACAGCTCCATCCCCACGGGTGACCAGGAGAAAGCCTGCAGCAATGTGCCAGGGCAAGGAGGGGGCCCTGTGAGGTCATAGACCATCCTGGTGTCATTGCTGATCAGTCCTCCTGGACCTGGGGACAGAGCCATAGGCTATTGACATCCTGACCCCCAGGGACAGCCCAGTGACACGCACAGTGAAGGGGACACGCCAGGTGGGGTGGGTGAAGGCCCTGGGGTGGGGGTGCGATGCTCACGGCCTCCAGTCTCGGGCATACTGCACGGGCCCTGGGCAGGAACAGCAGTTCTCAGGCACAGGGAGCAGGGGAGGACAGGGGACGCAGCACGAGCCTGGCCAGGAGGCAAACCTGGTGGGCTCTGCAGATGGGCAGTGGGTGTGGCTGGTGTGTTGGGAAGCGAAGCTGTCCAGGAGAGCAGGTGCTTTGGGGATGGGCTCCACTCTGGAGGCCAGGCCAAGGTCATGTACAGCTCCAAAGAGTCAGGAAGAGCCAGAGAAGGTGGCTGAGGGTCGCCCCTCTGGGCTAAGGGACAGATTGGAGGTGGGGAAGGAGGCTGCTTGGGAGCAGGGAGGCAGGCTGGCCCTCAGGGTAGTTGTGGGAGAGAAGGGAATGGAGAGATGGCCCCGAGCGGGGAGAGGCCTGGGCTTGGCAGGCCCAGGCTCCTGCACAGCTGCCGGCCATCACTGCTGTAGGGCTTGGAGCTCCAGTTTCCTTGCTGTTGCCCAGACCGAGGACCTGGTGCTCTCTCCCAGGCTGAGTGAGGGTCAAATGAGGCAGTGCCTAAGCCACAAGCCTTCCTGCCCCTCCTGCCCGCCCTCACCCAGGATCCCAGTGGCTGCTCCCACAGCCGGCCTGCCGCCTGTGGCTGACGCCAGGGTCCCTGATGCCCAAGGCTGCTGACTGTACAGAGGAGAGGCATGCACTCTGGCCTCCCTGACCTCGGCTGGGCCCCAACTGCTCCGCTGAGGGCTGGGGGACCACGGCTGCTGGCCAGGGGAAGGAAGGAGCCAGTTCCTGGGCCAGGAAGAGGAAGGCAGGGGGAGCGCGGCAGAGGCCAGGATGACAGCGCTTCCTGCTGCGGGAAGGGAAGGACGGCAGGGACAGAGGACAGCCAGGCAGGAAGGATGCGCCAGCTCCTGGCTGCAGGCGGGGGCTGGGCAACAGGGAGCCTCTGGACACAGCAGCCCTCAGGCCCGGGTCTGTGCCAGCTGCTGAGCAGCCTGGGTGCACAGGTTGCCAGGGGGCCTGACCTTAAACCTGGGACATCTTTTCCAAAGGAGCAGCAAGGCCTGACACAGTTCCAGCCCAAAGAAAGACCTGTGATGTTCCTTTAGCCAGCCCGTCAGCCGTCCACCTGTCCCTTCACCCACCCCTCTGCCATCCACCCACTCATCCTGTGCATCAGCCTGTCCGTCCTTCTATCCATCTGTCTGTCTGTGTGTCCTTCCATCTAGCCACCCTTCCTTCAGCCTTCCCATCCGTCCATCCACCCATCCATCCGTCCTTCTATCCGTCCTTCCACCCATCCATCTATTCATTAAGCGGGTGTTTACGGAGCCTTGACTCTGCGCCAGGTGCTGTGCTGGGCCCGGTGTGGTAGGGAAAGGAGCCATCTTTGTCCCGATCCTGTTGAAACTTGCTGTCCAGTGGAGGAAGTGGAAAGACTAAGTGAAACAAAAAGCCAGGTCATTACTAATTGTGACAAGAAGGAGGAAGTAAGTGACCAGGAGTCTGAGATGGGTGCTTGAAGGGGCACTTAGGTTTTGGAGGAGGAGAGGGGGCCTGTCTCAGCTGAAGGCAAGAAGCAGCCCCCGGTGCGGGCCCGGGTGGGGAGGTGCTGCGGAGAAGTGCAGAGGGCAGGGCTGTGAAAGGTCGTGGAAGAGCCTGCAGGCCGCGGTGGCCGGAGGGTGTCAACACACTGAGAGTGGACTTGGAGGGTATGGAGAGGGGTAGAGCCAGTCCAAGGTCAGGGGTTTGGATTTTCCTGGCACTTCAGCGGGAAGCCACTGGTAGGAAAGCACAGCGCAGTTTTAAACTCCCGCCGACAATTACGTCGGAAGCTGAAGAAGACCAGAGCAGATGAAGAGCCATGTTGGGGACAAGCACAGGGGGCAAGCCCCGCCCCCCAGGAGGCCAGCGGTCTGGCTCTGAGATGCTTTGGTGATGGGCAGAAGGGCTGGGGTGGGCGAGGCGGGCCTCCTCTCCCGTCTGGGGAGATAGATGGAAGCTGTCGAAGAGGAGCCTTTGGCAGGGATGGTGAGGGTGTGAGTCTGGAGTTTAGCATCGGAAATGTGGGACTCGGGCATTTACGGGGTGGCCAAGAGCAGTGGCAGCTGGATTCGTTAAGCTGCTGTTGAGAAAAGGGAATGGAGAATTTGGAGGTACCGGACACTCAGGAACGCGGAGACTAGAAAGTGAGGGGCACGGAGTTGGTGCTGGGCAAAGGAGAAGGGCGAAGCGAGGGCAGGGTGGCTCACAGCTCCGCCCCCTGCCCACGTGTGCCCCTCCTCCTGCAGCCTGGGTGTCGTGGAAGACCCTGGAGCAGGGGCTGCCTCCCAGTGGGAGGGTGAGCAATGTAGGGGAGGGGAACAGGGAGCAGAGCTTTTGCTACGAAGTCCAACGGGAACGGGGCAGTGGCTGGAAGGGAGTACTGGATGGAGGCGTTGCGGTTTTGTAAGATGGGCAGTGATTCCATCGAGAAATACTCATGGTCAGAAGGGGGAGAAGTTTTCTGTGGGAGTCAGGTCCAGGGGCTGGGGCCTGGGACCTGATGGGAGGCCAGGCCTTGGGGGAGGGAGGGTCAGAGGGTTTGCAGGAGGGCAGGCAGGGGGGTTGTTTCATGTGGGTGGTGAGGTATCTCCAGATGATGGCTTCCCTCGCTGCTACTGGGAGGGCAGGGTGGGAGGGCAGGAGAGCACCCCCTGAACTGCAGCCCCAGGCCTGGTTAGATCTGCCGACTGGCAAAGAGACAGGAGGCTGCGGTGCGTGGCGCCGGCTTTGTCCGCAGGGCTGAGCCACCAAAGGGCACAGTGGCGTCCCAGGGTTGTAGTGGAGGGCCAGGGGCAGTAAGCGACCCTGGGCCATGCTGTGCCACGAAAAGGGTGAGGCCAGGAGGGGGTGGAGATATGCAGGGGTCCCTGGCCTGGGAGTTTGGGGGCTGCTGAAGGGCTCTCCAGTGGTGGGACAGGAGCACCATGTGGGCAGCGTAGGAGGCTGGAGTGGTGCTCAGGAAGATGAGCACTTGGTGACAGCAGCGCTGGAGGGGGCCAGGTTCAGGGTGTGCCAAGGAAGTGAGGGGCCTGGGGAGTCGGGGGTGGGTAGGACAGTGGAGACGAGAACCAAAAAGGCCAGGGCGCTGGCGAGTCATCGAGTGGATGCTGAAGTCATGGAGAAGGGCCTGAGTCAAGGTGGAGGGGGCCAGGAGCCAGGAGCACAGGGTGAGGGGAAGTGACCAAGACAACAGCTGATGACAGCTTTAGTGGGGCGTGGGCGGTGCTCTCGGAGTGGGGAGGTGGCCTCGGAGAGGGGAGGTGGCCTCCAGGAGTTCTCCAGTGTCAGAACATGCAATAGAGAGCAGTAACCCACGGGGGCGGTGGCGTCCTCAGAAAGCTCAGTCTCAGCTAAGGCGGGGGGATGGGGAGGGAGACAGTGACGCCAACAGCCAAGTCTGCTGCTCACGCGGGTTCCAGTGGAAGGGAGTGAAGACAGGGGTGCTGGGGCAAGTCAGGGCACAGGGCCACAAGGAGCACACTCCCTCTAGGGAGGGAGCTCCCGCAGGCTCCACTCCCCAACCCACCCATGCCCCCACTCCCCACCCACCCAACATCCATCCATCTGCCAACCCACCCGTCCACTGATCACCCCGCCCCCCAGCAGGGCCCCGAGAGGTGGTGCACACTGTCTAATGGTGGCTGCTCCTGTAAGGGAGAGAAGCATGAGGTAGACTAGGACAACGTAGCTTCTCAAGGGGAAGCAGCACAAACGTTCTGGGCGAAAGACTTCCAGAGGTGAAAAGCCAGGGCCCCTGGGGTGATGGTGGGAGGTCCACGCCTCTCAGAGATGTGCCAGGAGATGGAGCTGGAGAGAAGGGGGAGGCAAAGAGGAGCCTGAGACACTGTGACATCTGCCACAGCTTCAGAGCTAGGGGCACCAGGTGTGTGCCTAGGTGTGCACCCCAACGGGGAGACCCTCACCCCCTCCATGGGTCTCAGGGCAACACTGCAGGTGTCCCCGTGGGGAATACACGGTCCCAGGGCAGGTGGGTGCTGGTTGCTGAGGCTATCCTCCGGTGGCCACATGCCGGCTGTTAGGAGGGCCAGCTTTTCCACTCCCCACAGGTTCCACCCCAAGCCCATCATGTCCCCTTGTGTGCAGAGGGCAGCTGTCTGCCTGGTCTGGCTTTATTCCCTGTCCACTGCTCCCGGCTTCCTCCTCAGCCCCTCACAACCCTGAGAGGGCCTCCCCACGTGGGGTGCCCCCTCTCCAGCAACTCAAGGGGTACTTGGTGAGGAGCAGGTGTGCACGGAAGGCCAGGCACCCATCTGGCAATGTGTGGGCCTGGCCACAGAACCCACATGAGGAGCCACCGGGGAGCCCAGGGCCACTTCGGGGCCCCGGGGAGCGCTGTGCTGCTGGCCTGAGTGCTGGGAGGGGCCCTGGGTTTGGGCTTTGTGGCAGACACAGTGCCAGCCCAGTGAGGGGCTGCCATCTGAGGGTGGCGGTGCCTCCGAGTCTCTGCACAGTGTAACCAGATGCTTGGTGAGGTCCTCCCAGCCCTGGCATTGTCCGTGGGGTGCCGAAACGAGACCTAGTGTATGAGGGTGCTGCCCAGGTGCCTCTTCTAGGGCAGTTTGGGGTGTGGGGTTACAGTGCTGTAGGGGAGCACAGAGGAGCTGGACAGGCGGGGACGAAAGGGGCTGGGGGTTGGGGCAGGGGCAGGAGAGTGGGCACTGCCCTCCAGGAGGATAGGGACTTGCGGGGAGGGACAGGACACAGCCCAGGGCCTCCAGTCACCCAGTCCTGTCTTCCTGTTGTCTCAGGATGGCCCCAGCAGGATGCACCTGCCAGAGTTCCAGATCCAGGCCTCCCCAGGCCAGCCAGGACCACACACACACACACACACACACACACACACTAACATGTCAGAGACATGTCACATGTCACATATACACCAACCCCACAGACACACAGATTCATGACCACAGATAGAGACACACACACAGGGATGCATACTTACACATGCACACACACACATGCACACACACCATCACACCAGCAGGAAGGTGGTGGGTGAGGAGGTGTGGGGGCAGTGGCCAGGGTCCTGGAGTGCTATGGGAGGGCTTTTAACTGGGTGAGTGGGATTATTTGTGTGTCTGGGGACAAGCCTGTAGGAGGAATAGGGGGTCAAGGAAGGTGGAGTCAGAAAGAGCTGGGGCAGCCAGCAGGGGCCTGGAGGGTGGACAGAAGTTGCAGGAACTGAGGAAAGACAAAGTGGACCCTGTGAGACCTGGCAGAGCATGAGGTAGGCAGCGCTGGGGGTGGGGGTCTTGGGAAGGCCATCCGTTCTGGGCAAGTTTGAGGACAGTCTACCCCGTGCAAGAGCCCCTCATGAGCAGGGGCCGTGCGTCTGGAGTTCAGAAGGGAGGGGCCTTTGGGCAGACACACGGGGGTCACAAGGCCAAGACGACACGCTGCAGGAGAAAGGAGGTCTGCGCTACCCTCCATCAGCTGGCAGCTCAGCCCACGTGGGGCCAGAGGTCCAGGTCCAGTCCAGGACTCTGCCAGGGTTCACTCGGGTGGGCCAGCCGGTTAGCGGTCCGGGGCAGGAGCAGCCCTGGGGAGGGGTCTGCGCCTGGTTGGCATTGTCATATGGACTCAGGACGCATTGCCACACTAACCCCGTCTCCCACCCAGGCCTGGTGAGTGGCTACTCCATGACCCCCCCGACCCTGAACATCACAGAGGAGACACACGTCATTGACTCCAGTGACAGCCTGTCCATCTCCTGCAGGTACTCAGTCCTCTCCCTGCCAGAGGAGCAAAGGGGCCTGGGTCCCCTCCTGTCGTCAGGCCAAGGAGGCCACAGACCTGAGGCAGGCGGTGGTGGTGGGAGCCCCGAAGGCGGCTCCTCCCCGGGGTAGACAGGCCTGGAGGCCTGGGTCTGCAGCTCCTGGGTCTCCCGGGAGCCTGGGTGTGAGGGCCACAGACCCTGCAGCCCCAGGCACCCTGCACCCACCTCCCCATGCCATTTCACACGGACCACAGACCAGTCACCATGCACCCACACCTGGGTCACCCCACACTGGGCCCCAGCCACCCCCTGCCCACCACTAGGTCACCCTGCACCCATTTCAGCAGCCACCATCAGCCCAGGCCAGGTACCGGATGGCCCAGTCCCCCTGCAGCCCAGCTCTGACCAGGGCCCAGGCTGCTCTGCAAGCCTGCCTGCCACACGGAGGCCCAGGCGCCAGGCAGGGCCCCAGGGTGCTCAATGCCCACGGGGCACTGGGCCAGTGCTGGGTGCCCCAACCCTGGGCTGTCCTGCCCTCTGGGTGAGGCAAGTTGTGGGCGAGCCTGGGCCCCAGGGCCACTGTGAGGCACCTCTTCACCTCCACATCCTCTGCCAGGGGGCAGCACCCCCTCCAGTGGGCCTGGCCAGCCACTGGAAAAGGGGCTGAGGAAGCGCCAGCCCCAGGGAAGGACAGCGAGGACACGGGGTTAGTTCGAGACTGCGAGGGCACAGACGCCAAGCCCTACTGTAAGGTGCTGCTGCTTCCCGAGGCCCAGGCCAACGACACGGGCAGCTACAGCTGCTACTACAAGTACATCAAGGCCCGCATCGAGGGCACCACGGCGGCCAGCACCTACGTGTTCGTCAGAGGTGAGGGGCCCAGCCCGTGCCCTGCTGCAGCCAATGGGGCGGTG
Organism: Macrotus californicus; assembly: GCA_007922815.1. NCBI lineage: Eukaryota > Metazoa > Chordata > Mammalia > Chiroptera > Phyllostomidae > Macrotus > Macrotus californicus. Next base: position 23,285 of record VMDR010003629.1, read on the forward strand.
GGCGAGGTCCTAAGGCCTGGGCAGCAGCTGGCACCCCCACCCCCACCCTGCGGACCTCATGGGACCGCCCTGCTGCTCCCCTCACCTCATCCGAGCAGAGGCCCCTTGAACCCCACCTGCCCTTCCCACAAACTGCTCCCTCTCTGCAGACTTGAAGCAGCCGTTCATCAACAAGCCAGCCACACTCCTGGTCAACAGGAAGGACTCCGTGTGGGTGCCCTGCCTGGTGTCCACCCCCGGCCTCAACATCACACTGCGCTCGGTACAGCCCCATGCCCACCCCATCCCAGCGTCCAGCACTCCAGCCCTGCCCCTGGGAAATGCAGCCATCAACCTGGCCAGGAGGAAGGGGCAGCCAGTGCTGATGGCTGTGTCTCTGCAGCAAAGCTCTGTGCTGCAGCCTGACGGGCAGGACGTGGTGTGGGACGACCGCCGGGGCATGCGCGTGCCCACCCCGCTGCTGCGCGACGCCCTGTACGTGCAGTGCAAGACCACCTGGAGTGGCCAGACCTTCTACTCCAACCCTTTCATTGTGCACATCACAGGTAGGGGTCGCCCAGGGCCATGGGGTCATGACCAAATGACTGCTCCCACGTCCTAGGAGGACTGCAGGAGGAAGAGGGGGACCCCCACCCCCAGTAATGGGGCTGTAGGTGCCACAGCTGGTCTTGTTTGGTGCCTTGCACTCTGTGCGCTGTCCTGCGAGGGGCTTCGGGGTCACTCTTTGTGTGTCACCAGGCAACGAGCTCTATGACATCCAGCTGTTCCCCAAAAAGTCGACGGAGCTGCTAGTTGGGGAGAAGTTGGTCCTGAACTGCACCGTGTGGGCTGAGTTCAACTCCGGTGTCACCTTCGACTGGGACTACCCAGGGAAGCAGGTGAGACCAGAGCTCTGCCAGGGGCTGTGCCTGAGCTACCCCCAGGAGTCCCCATCACTGCCCACACTGCCCTGGCTTGTCACACTCCGGGCTTTGCAGAGAGAAAGTACAGGCTGAGCTCTGCCCCAAGCGTCTGGGCTGAGGGGGAAATTTTTCTGCCCCAAGGACAACACTGGGCCTGAGTCCCAGGCTCCCAAGCCAGTGCTGGCTGGGCTGGTGTGTGCCTTTGGTGGTCAGCTTTGCCAGAGCCTGCCTGTTCTGACCCTGGACCTCCCCTGGGCAGGCCGAGCGTGGGAAGTGGGTGCCAGAGCGGCGCTCCCAGCAGACTCACACGGAGCTCTCCAGCATCCTGACCATCCACAACGTCAGCCAGCAAGACCTAGGCACATACACATGCAAGGCCAACAATGGCATCAACCTGTTCCAGGACAGCACCGAGGTCATTGTGCACGGTACGTCCTGAGGGGGTCGACATGCCCCGCAGGGCCTGGATGGACTGGGGGTCAGTCGTCAAGCCTGGGAGGCAAGGGTCCTTGTGCAGCTTGGGCCCAGGGTCAGAAGTCATAGTCACCAAGCAATGTGGAGTCCAGCCCCAGGGAAGGGAGGGCTGAGTGGATGGCCTGTCTGGTCACCAGACCTGGTGGGGAGAAGGAGCCCCAGTCTGCGAGTGTCTGTCCTCTGGGTGCAGGCCACATGGGGAGTCCCTGGGCAGTGGTGGGGGAGTGATGCCAGGCCCTGGATTCACACTGATGTCTCCCGTCGGGCAGAAAAGCCCTTCATCAGCGTCGAGTGGCTCAAGGGTCCCATCCTGGAAGCCACGGCTGGAGACACACTGGTGAAACTGCCCGTGAAGCTGGCAGCGTACCCCCCGCCGGAGTTCCAATGGTATGGTCCTGGCTCCTGCCCCTCTCGGCCTGCCAGGCCTAGCTCGAGAGCTGGCCTTCGGGTGAGAAGGGCAGCGTCCTCCCAGGCAGGGCCTGCGCCCCGAGTGCCTGTGGGAACCGCTGTGCAGAAAGTCGAAGGAACATGACTGTAATGTGGTAATTCATCCAGAGGGAAGGCTAGCCCGGGAGGCTGCTGAACCGGCAGTGTGTGTCAGTGCTGGCCTCCCGTTTTGTTCCGTGGAGGGCGGTGGGCGCAGCATGGGGCCTACCTGCCTGCTTTCCATACCGCTCAGAGCCTCTGAGGGCCTGTCACCCATAGCAGTGGCTCCAGGCTTCCTCGGCCTCACTCTGAGCAAGCTGCCACCCCAGGGCCCTCCTGACTAGAAATTTGGAGATGCCGCAGGGGGTTCAGACTGCTGTGGAGCCAGGCCCCGGCACGTGCCCTGGGAGAGCTGCAAGGAGGCCCGCAGGCGTTGGTCCATGGCCTGAGAGCAAGGGGATGCCGAGCGCCAGCGGGGGCCCTTCAGGGGTGCGCCCCCAGACCTTGAGAAGGCACAGCACCCCCTGCATGCTCCAGTCACCTGAGTGGTCCACGTGGTTCCCCTCAGGGATGTCACATCTCCCCAACCCCACCATACAGGGAGGAAGCAGAGGCCAGGGAAGGGGAAAGCATTGCTGCCTGAGCCCAGAGCCTGCTGGGAGGCCCTGCCCAGTCCCTCCCCAGCCCGGAACCTGGCCTTTCCCAACCCAGGGTGCCCCTCCAGGCAGAACAGTTTCCTCCGAAAGCCCGGATCTGGGCAAGCAGAGGCTCCAGGCACTCTTAGCCAGCAGCCCAGTCTGCTGACCAGAGGCTGGACGCAGGTTTCTCCTGGGAGGGCCCGGGGCTGGGTGTGATCTGGCCTCAGAGGTCACAGACTTTGGGGTCCATTGGGGACCCCTGGTGTAAGACCTCCCTCACAGGTGTAGCCTCCTGGAGACCCCTGGGGCCCTCTCTCCCCTGCCCTCCAAGGCCGTCAGGCTGACCGGCTCTGGGTGGCTGGCCCAGGCCTGCACGCCACCACTCCCACCACATCTGGCCTTTTCCTTCTCACGTGGCCAACATCTTCCTCCCAGAAGTGCTCAGCTGGTCCCACTGCTCATAGAGACACCGCCTGGGGCACGAGTGGCCACTGCTGCCCCGCAGTGGCCTCCTCTTCTGGGTGTGTGATGGTTATGAGTAAGCGAATGGATGGAAACCTAGTGGATGGACAGGCCCCAAAGTGCCCTCCAGGTGAGCAGACCCCAGGTGCGGGAGGCTGACGCTAGGAGTCTGGCCTCAGTTAGCCCGTACAACCCCTGCTGGAAGTTGCATTTCAATCCCATTTTCAGGCGAGGCAGTGAGGGGCTTGGCCAGAATCACAGGTCAGCGGGTGGCAGACTCAGGACTCTGCACCAGAGCCCGCGGACCATGCAGCTTGGGTGCTGCCCTGCCCTGTGACCCCAGCGAGTCACATCCCTCCCAGTTGAGAGCGGGGCCCCTGCATCCCCCTCGCTGTTGGTCTCTGCCTGAAGCCTGTGCTTCTCCTGTGTCTCTCTGGCCTAGCACACCCAGGACCGTGCTGCTCAATGGGGACCGTTCCATGGGGGACAGATAGTCAGTATGGAAACCTGAGGGCAGTGAGCAGGCAGCAGGGATGGGGCCGAGGGCCCCACTGGTCCCCAGGACAGGCCTGCCTGCTGAGTGTACTTGACCACATGTAGGAAGGAGAGGGGCCCAGTGAACATAAGCTCCAGGAAGGACAGAGCCAGGAGAGGGCGAGCCAGGGGCCCCATGAGGCAGGGGTCCAGACGGTGCTCCTCGGGGAGTGTGCCTGCCCTCCTTTTCTGTACGTACCACTGAACCCTGTGAGAAAGAGACAGAACCTGTTCAGAGGGCAGGCGGGGCCCTCCTGGCCTGGGCCTCGGAGCCTGGCTGCCGAAGGCTAGCCCTGGCCACGGGCGGGCCCCAGAGAAGGCGACTGCACTGAGCCATAACTCAGTCCCCGTGGAAGCCCTGTGGGGCTGTCAAGAGAGCGTGCTGTCGCAGACCTTGGTGTCCCTGAGCCCGCCGTGGTCGTGCTGGTGCCTGGAGATAACCCCACAGTCGTTAGGCCATCTGTGCCGCAGAGCATGGTTGGCCCTCTGCCTGGAACCCTGCAGCCTCTGGGGCTAGCCTGGGGGGGCTGCCTCCCCACAGCACCTCCTGGTTGTGGAGGCCGGGGTGGGGCTGGGCAGGTTGCCTGAACTCCTTTTCCGGGCCAGGTACAAGGACAGGAAGGCTGTGCCGGGGCGCCACAGTCCCCATGCCCTGGTGCTCAAGGAGGTGACCGAGGCCAGTGCTGGCATCTACACCCTCGCCCTACGGAACTCTGTGGCTGGCCTGAGGCGCAACATCAGCCTGGAGCTGGTGGTGAATGGTAGGGGTGGGTGGGGCGGGTGGGACGGGTGGGTGGGCCGGCCAGTGGGTATGCGGGCATGGTCGGGTGGATGGTTGACTGCTGCCTGCCTGTGCCCCTAGTGCCCCCCAGCATCCACGAGAAGGAGGCCTCTTCCCCGAGCATCTACTCCCACCACAGTCGCCAGGCCCTCACCTGCACTGCCCACGGGGTGCCCCCTCCGCTCAGTGTGCAGTGGCACTGGCGGCCGTGGACACCCTGCAAGAACTTCGCCCAGCGCGGCCTGTGAGTGTGGCTCCAGCCTGTCTGCCCTGCTTCCCAGCCCCGTCTGCAGCCCCAGCCGCGACCTCCACTCACGGCTCGCACCTCTCCCGGAGTCCCGCTCTAAACTCAAACCCTGTCTCCGCTGCACTGTGTAACCTGCCCCCAATGCCGTCCACCCGAGCAGGCCTCAGAGCCTCCCCACATCGGTCAGACCTGCCCTCCCACCGGGACAGCACGTACCGATGTCATCAGAGAGAACCCAGGAGGATGTCTCTGGTCCAGGAGGGCACCTCCTGCTAAGCAGGCAGAACTGGCCACAGTCCGGAGATTTGGACTGAGCGCGGGCATGACATGCCAATCACACCCACGCTCATGAGCTCTTCTGCTAGCGCTTACCGCCACCCCTTACAGAGAGAACACTGAGGGTCTGAGAAGGGGCATGACTTCCCCAAGGTCACTGCTTTAAGCAGCAGAGCCTGCCCAACTGCTGGGCCATGCCCTCTTACACCGAGGGGGCACCAACAGGACAGGCAGGCGGGGAGCAGCAGGGCACAGGAGAGGGAGGTGCAGAGGTAGGCCAAGGTGGGGAAGGCACCAGGGAGCCAGGCAAGGGTGCTGAGCAGGAGTGTCAGAGCCCGTTTGCCATTTAGCAAGAGATGATCATGAGCAGGTTGGAGGGTCACGTTAGCTGGGAACCAAGGGAGGAGATGGAGTAGCAGCACCAGGGAGGGGCTGTGGTCCCAATGTGGTCAGTGAGGGAGGCTCATTAGGGGTGGCCTTGGATCTGAGCCAGCCCTCAATGTCCAAGGCTCACAGAGATTCTTCTAGAGCACAAGGCTGTCATGGCTGGCACCTCCAGATTTGCTTCCTTCTGATGCTTGACCATGATGCTCTGTACCAACCGACAGTGCCCTGGGCCACTGTGCTCTGCCAGGGCTGAGAAGAGCCTCCCTTGCGGGCCCAGGCCCTAGTGGGAGACCCAGATCCCACCAGGCCCAGGGAGGGGCTGCAGTCTGGGGAGGGGAGGACGGGAGAGGGCTTCGTGGGGCAGGGGTGTTAACTGCTGCCCCTGGGGGTCTGGGTGGACCTTACAGGAGGAGCACACACGAAGAAGGGACCACAGAGCTGCCCCGGGTGCCACGTGGCAGGCCCTGGCCCATGCTGGAAGGCGGTGTCCAGCTGCCCCTGCAGGACGGGTCCTAGGGCCCTGAGCGTGCAGAGAGATAGTGTCCCAGGAGCAGGGCCCCTGTGCCCCCTGCCAGAGGCAGCCCTGCATGCCACAGCATGGGAGGGGACCCTGAGCAGGACACCAGGACCCCTCCCTGCCATACTGCTGATGGGCCCTTGTTCATCCTTGTCCCCAGCAGCCGGCGGCAACAGCGGGACCACATGCTCCAGTGCCGGGACTGGAGGGAGGTGACCACACAGGATGCTGTGAATCCCATTGAGAGCCTAGACTCCTGGACTGAGTTTGTGGAGGGGAAAAACAAGGTAGGGGCCAGCCACGCACTGCCTGGCAGGAGAGAAGGAGAGTGGGGAGGGGAGGGGTCCAGTCCAGGCTGGCAGGGCTCTGCAGGGAGCAGCTGAGTCATGACCTTTCTGCAGCATCTCTGGGCCTCAGCTCCCTGGCCTGTGTGTGCGGGGAGGGCCGGCTGCTTCCCAAACAAGGAAGATGAGGTTCAAGGCTGCCTGGCCAGGCCATGGGCTCCAGCTGCCCACAGGCTCCAGGCTGCAGGTTGGCCTGGTCCCTACCAAAGGCTGCTGAGCCCCTGGCCCAGCCTTGGGGGCAATGCTTAGAAGACGCCAGGCGGGGGAGGGGACCGAACAAAGGCACCCACTTCCTACAGTCACTTCCTGTTTTCCTGCACACCTCCAGAGCCTCTTCCTGTTCCAGGCCTGGCCAGGAAGTGCCCAGCTTAGAGTGGGCTGGTGGGGGGGGGGGTGCGTCTTGGGATGGTAGGCAGGGCTTATGGCCCTCTCTCCTCCCCCGTTTCCAAGCTTCCTACTCCCCCCAGGCCATAGTCCTTCTGGAAGTCTAGGACCCAGCCTCCCCTGCCCCTGCCATTCCCCAGGGCACTGGGACAGGTGGTGTGGGCAGCCCTGGGGCCATTGTGCACATCACACAGGCCTCGCACAGCGACCTGCTGCTCGTCTGAGGCCACAGACCGACTCCTGACCCTGGCTTGGACTGACCCAGCACCACCAAGCCCCTGTCCCCTCCTCAAATGGCCACAGCCTAAGCCAGAATTCTCTCTGGCTCTGCCTGTTGCTACCCTCTGACCCCATCTACTGTGATGCCAGCTGCCCACAGTACCGTCCCCCGGCTTTTCTGAGGAGCCCTGCCCACCTCCGCCCTCTCACCAGCCTCTGCTGCCTGAAGCCTCCCTCCCTCTCCTATACCTCACGCTCCTGGCCCTGCCTCTGAGCTCTGTCACCTCCAGTTCAGAGCCTGTTTCCCACAGGCCTGGTGGGCACAGCAGCCTCCTTGCAGAAGGGGAGGGCTGGGTGGGGGAACTGGGGCAGGTAACGGACTCTCAGCCTATGCTTTGCCCAGACGGTGAGCAAGCTGGTGATCCAGGATGCCAATGTGTCTGCCATGTACAAATGTGTGGTCTTCAACAAGGTGGGCCAGGATGAGCGGCTCATCTACTTCTACGTGACCAGTGAGTGACTCGGGCGGGCTGGGTGGAGGTCAGGGAGCACATGGGCCCGAGAGAACAGGCCTGAGAGAGAACGGGTTGGGGCCCACTTAGGTCTGGTAACTGTGGGGCACCCAGGAAAGAGATCTGGGCAAGAGGGGCAGATTTGGAGACCATGGCATGTGGATGGGGGTGCCAGTCCACTGGGGTAGAGCAGGACCCTCTGCCTTCAACCCTGGAGGGGCCTCCCGCAGGGGTGCTGTCCTGCTTCCTCGCACCCCTCCCAAGCCCTGGATCTGAAGAGGTGGCTCACCAGTATGTTTTGCCCTGGGAGAAGGCCCACAGTTTCCTCAGATTTTCGGACATGTTAGTGACCTCGGCAAAGCTAAGAACTTGATGAAATGGAGGTCACTGGGCCTAGGGGTGTAGTGGGGGACCCAGAAGAAAGATGGAGCCAGAGAGAACTCTGGGGGTGGTGAGGAGCGCCCACAGGAGCCTGACAAGGAGTGGCCAGAGGAAATCAGAGCTTGAAAGCTACTGCCGAAAGCTAATGAAATGGTGTGGTCAGCCGTGAGGCAGGATGGGGACTCGGGCCCCCAGTGAAGCAGGCGACAAGGAACCCACTGGGGGATGGCAGCTGGGGTGGGTGGAGCGTGCCCAGGAGAGCCCTGGGGGGAGGCAGGGGGAAGGACAGCCGGTGGGGCTGACTTCTGTGACTGGGCCGGTGGTCAGTGGGGGGTGGTGAAGGAACCCTGGGTGGTGTCCCTTGGTCAAGAGATGAGTGAGTCCAAAGGCCAATGGGAAAGGATGAGCAAGCACCTGGCAGATGAGTCACAAGATCACTGGTGCAGTATCACGATTCTGCCTTCCACTCCAGCCATCCCTGACGGCTTCAGCATTGAGTCGGAGCCGTCGGAAGAGCCCCTAGAGGGCCAGGCCGTGCGCCTGAGCTGCCAGGCGGACAACTACACGTACGAGCATCTGCGCTGGTACCGCCTCAACCTGTCCACACTGCACGACGCGCATGGGAACCCACTGATGCTGGACTGCAAGAACGTGCACCTGTTCGCCACGCCACTGGCCGCCAGCCTGGAGGAGGCGGCGCCCGGGGCTCGCCACACCACACTCAGTCTGACCATCCCCCACGTGGCGCCTGAGCACGAGGGCGACTACGTGTGCGAGGTGCAGGACCGGCACAGCCAGGACAAGCACTGCCACAAGAAGTACCTGTCTGTGCAGGGTGAGGCGAGCAGGGCCAGAGGGGGGAACGGCAGCGCTTCCCACGGAGCCTTCTTCCCCAGCCGAGCAGGCACCAGGGCAGTCCATCCGCGTGCACCAGCCTCCCCTCCCCACCCCACTCTCTATTCTCCAGAGGCCCCTTCCCAGGGCCCTCTGGCTTTCTGCACTCCACTTAGTTCCCTCTTGACCCTCGTCCCCAGCCCTGGAAGCCCCGAGGCTTACACAGAACCTGACCGACCTCCTGGTGAACGTGAGCGACTCCTTGGAGATGCGGTGCCGGGTGGCTGGGATGCACGTGCCCAGCATCTTGTGGTACAAAGACGAGAGGCTGCTGGAGGAAGAGTCCGGTAGGGGCGGACCCTGACGAAGAGCCGGGTGCGGAGGCTCTGGGGGTCAGGGCCCCAGGCCCATCTGAACTTGAACGTGTAACCTGCCTCCTGCAGGAATCGATCTGGCAGACTCGAACCAGAAGCTGAGCATCCAGCGCGTGCGCGAGGAGGACGCGGGCCGCTACCTGTGCAGCGTGTGTAACGCCAAGGGTTGCGTCAACTCTTCCGCCAGCGTGGCTGTGGAAGGTCCGGCCTGCCCTTGCGCCCCTCCGCCCACCTCCCGCCCTCGCGTGGTGCCTTCCTGTGGCCATCTCCCTGAAGTCGTGCCCACCAGAAGGGGGCGCTCGCGCAGAGGGGATGTTGCCCCCTCTACACACATGGCCCTGTCTGCTCACTCAGGCTCCGAGGACAAAGGCAGCATGGAGATAGTGATCCTCGTTGGCACCGGGGTCATCGCCGTCTTCTTCTGGGCCCTCCTCCTCGTCATTTTCTGTAACATGAGGAGGGTGAGCACGCCTCTCCTCAGCTCCTCAGAGGGTCTCTCTCCACCTGGGCCAGCCCGTAATAAGGAGTAAGGTCCCTGTCCTGGCTCACCCCGCGCCCTCACCTCCCTGGAGATTGCCCTGACCCTTCCGTGTCGGGCTCTTAATGCGACCAGCGGTGGTTTGTCCCGCAGTCTTCTCCTTGACCGAGAGTCCCATCTGCCCTGGACTGAGTTGTACCCAAGCCACGCAGGTATGGCCTAACCAATAAGTTGTCCCCACCCCCACCCCCAGCCAGCCCACGCGGACATCAAGACCGGCTACCTGTCCATCATCATGGACCCCGGGGAGGTGCCCCTGGAGGAGCAGTGTGAATACTTGTCCTATGATGCCAGCCAGTGGGAGTTCCCCCGCGATCGGCTGCACCTCGGTGAGGCCAGCACCCAGCATGTCCCACCCACCCTGTCCTACCTGGCAGAGGCAGCAGGTTGGAGCCCTGAAACCCATCCATTCTCAGAACTCGTGCCAGAAAGTCCCGCCTGGCCCCCATCTGGCCTGACCCATCCATCTGGGCGTGCACCTCGAGAACCATAGCCAGGGCTCCCAGTTCCCAGGCCCCCCAGGGTCATGTCCTGCTGCTCCGAGCAGGGTGGGCCCACCACACCTGCCAGGAGAGGATGCAGGACTTCCCGTCTGCCTGTCCTCGCCCGTGGCCTGCTCTGCTCCCCAGGCTCTTCCTGTTTGGCAGAGGGGCTCCCGACCTTCCTCCCCTTTCTGGGCCTTCCTTCCTGGCCCCCACACGGGTTGCCCCTGCTGCCCATCCCTCTCCACCCTCACCTCCATGCAGCTCACCTGGACTCAGCTCCCTGCCCCCACAGGGAGAGTCCTGGGCCACGGGGCCTTCGGGAAGGTGGTGGAAGCCTCCGCTTTCGGAATCAACAAAGGCAGCAGCTGTGACACTGTGGCCGTGAAAATGCTGAAAGGTGTGGGGTCAGCCAGTGGAGGGAGGGGTCGCTGAGCCGGTGAGGAGCAGCCGCTCTGGGTGGGCTGGTAGCGATGTGGTTCAGGAAGAGAAACTGAGGCTCAGAGCCAGGGTCCCACACAAGGCTCTACAGGGGAGGGAGTCCATGGGAGTCCCAGCAGGGCCTGGGGCTCAGGTCTGAGTCATCTTTCCCAATCCCACCTGAACCTCCTGCCTCAGGGGGGCGGCTGGGCAGCGCTGGGCACCCTGCGCCCCCGCGGGCAAGAGCGCTAAAGGTGCCTTGGCTAAGCGCTGGGACTGGGGCGAGGCGGGCGGACCTGGCACCATGCGAAGCCCCTGTGTCCCCTCCAGAGGGCGCCACAGCTAGCGAGCACCGCGCCCTGATGTCGGAGCTCAAGATCCTAATCCACATCGGCAACCACCTCAACGTGGTCAACCTCTTGGGGGCGTGCACCAAGCCCAACGGTACGGGGTTCGGGCGTCCTGCGTGGGAGGCGAGGCCCTCGGAGCCCTGCGTCTGTGGGTGCTTGGGGCGGAGGAGGGCTGGTGGGCAGGGATGTTGCTGCGGTGCTAGCCCTTCCCAGCGCCCCGGCACACCAAACACCCAGCTCTGCCCTGCCCTGCCCCAGGGCCCCTCATGGTGATCGTGGAGTTCTGCAAATACGGCAACCTCTCCAACTTTTTGCGGGTCAAACGGGAGACCTTCAGCCCCTATGCGGTAAGTGGGCACCCTCCAAGGGCCAGAGCTCTGCGGTGAGCCGGCGGGGTGCCAAGGTGGGCTGGGGTGATGCTTTTGCTGTAGGTGGCAGGACCCCCTTCGGACCCGCTTTGTGTATCCGCAGGAGAAATCCTCCGAGCAGCGAAGGCGCTTCCGTGCCATGGTGGCGGGCGCCCGAGCCGACAGGAGACAACCCGGGAGCAGTGAAAGGGCGCTGTTTACCAGGTTGCTGACGGGCAAGGGCAGGGCGGAGCGAGTCCCTCCGGCCCCAGAAGGTAAGGGCCTGGCTTCCTCTTGCCCAGGATGTGGCAGGCACCATGATACCTCATGGTCAGGGGACAGTGGCATAAGCTGGCCTGGGGTCCTCCTGGAGGGACGTGCGTGGGAGAGGGCTGATGGGTTCACCTTAGAAAAGCAGGACCCCTCAGGAGCAGTTTTCATAGAAGCTTTTCATGTTTGCTTTGGGCACCACTGGATGAGCAGAAGTTTGCCCTGCAGAGAGGCAGGCGGAGCAGAGGAGCAGACACAGCAGGTGCAAGGGCCCAGCAGTGCTCACTGACCTGGAAGCAGTGGGGGTGGCGGGAGTGCAGGCTGAGGGGTGGGGCGAGGGCCCAAAGCTTTTTAGCTAGTGCCAGAAGAAGTGCAGGGGGGGCTGGGCAAACAGACACCGTTGGGGTGGAGTGGAGTTTGGAGATCATGGAGAGGACTCCCCTGAGCCTGCCTTGCTCCTTTACACAGCCGAGGACCTATGGCTGAGCCCGCTGACCACGGAAGACCTTGTCTGCTACAGTTTCCAGGTGGCCCGAGGCATGGAGTTCCTGGCCTCCCGCAAGGTGACTACCCCAGCAGGCCCTTCAGAGGGGAGAAGGGGACCCACCAGCATGCCATGACGTGAGCGCTCCTAAATCCCTCCTCAATGACCCTGAGGTTGAGGTGCGTTTCTCCCACTTGGCGGAGAAAACTGAGCCCACGTGGTGGAAATGACTCCCCGGGATTTCCAGCCGGTCAGTGGCAGAGCGGGATGTGGAATCAGAGTCTGTCCTACCTCACAGCCTCCTCGGCTGTCCCACCACCTCCATGAGCCCCGCACACGGCGAGTCCTGGGGGTGCCCGGAGATCCGTGGTGGAAGGAGCAGGGCCTCGGCATGGCCGTGGCCATGGCCCTGCCCCAGGGGCCTTTGCTGACCGCCCCTTCCACGGGCTTGTGCCCTAGTGCATCCACAGAGACCTGGCTGCTCGGAACATCCTGCTCTCGGAAAGTGACGTGGTAAAGATCTGCGACTTTGGCCTGGCCCGGGACGTCTACAAGGACCCTGACTACGTGCGCAAAGGCAGTGTGAGTGCGGGCCAGGGGCCTCCTGACCAGGAGCGGTGCGGGGGCCTCCCTGCGGTCCACAGGGAGGGCCCGAGGGCCTGCAGGGACCCAAGTGACTCGAGAAGAGCCTGAGGCAGCGGGGTGGGGACGGAAGCCGAGGATCAGGAGCCACACTTCCTCTGCCTCCCGCAGGCCCGGCTCCCCCTGAAGTGGATGGCACCTGAGAGCATCTTCGACAAGGTGTACACCACACAGAGCGATGTGTGGTCCTTTGGGGTGCTGCTCTGGGAGATCTTCTCCCTGGGTGAGTGCTGAGCAGGGCGCGGGGTAGGGACTGGTGGGACCACAGGCTCCAGGCCCCACCAGCCCTGTGGTGCAGGGGGCTGGCCAGTCCGGAGCACACAGCCTGGGTCATTCTGAGAGCCCCTCTGACCCCCCAACATGGGCCACCCTACCACCTCTGCAGGGTGCCGGGTGAGGCCCAGCAAGTCCTCCACAGTCTCCCTCCTCTGTGGAGCCCTTCCTCACCTGCCATGGGGACTTGGCTGCTGCTTCCTCAGGGCCAGGAACGGACTACAGGCATCTGGGTGCTCACTCCGGGGGCTCGCCTGCTTATGCAAGCCCCACATGGGATCCTGGGCCCTGCTGGGACCAGAATGAAGAAGCCCAAACACTGCGGGGAGGGGGAGCAGGCAGTGAACCAGTGGGATGAGTGCTCTTACTAAAGGGAGAGCACGGAGTGCCCAGGCAGGACGAGTGCCGTGAGCCAGGGCCCCAGGCAGCTGGGCTGGTGAAGAGGTGCGGGGAGGCAGGCGGGCCTGGGAGGACAGCGGCCAGGGCCATGGTCCCTGAGTGCAGGAGGTGGGCAGGGCCAGGGTCAACAGATGCAGTGAGAGGGAGGAGAGGTGGCCCTCGCAGCTCCTTCGGGCCTTTCTGGGCTAGGCAAGGACCTGGACTTTCAGTCTAAGGGGAGCCGTGCAGGGCTTCGCACAAGGGCAAGAACTTGCGCTGCTGCATGGCCTGATGTGGACAGGCAGAGGGGGACCAAGAGGCCCTGAGGACTCTGGTGGTCCAGGAGCCCTGTTGTTGCTGATTTGGCTGTAAAGCACCAGTGCCCACCGCAACCCTCTCGGGCAGGGCGGTGCTATGCTCCTGCTGGAACCAGATGAAGGACTGGCCCTGGGGAGGGGAGAGCCTTGCCCAGGCCCTGCCCGGAGCTGTAGGATGAGCACCCACTGTGGAGGCCAGGGCAGAGCGATTTGGGAAACTGGGCAGAGCAGCAGCTACCTGCTCCCCACCCACCCCATCCCCATTCCTGCTGTCAGGAGCCTCCCCGTACCCTGGGGTGCAGATCAATGAGGAGTTTTGCCAGCAGCTGAAAGAGGGCACCCGGATGAGGGCCCCAGAACTGGCCTCTCCTGCCATGTAAGTCTCTGCTGGCCAAGCAGGCTTTGGGAGTCAGGAGAGGTGGGGTGAAAGGGGGCGTGCAGGCAGAAGGCAGGAGCGGGGAGTCAGTGCAGGTGGGCATGAGACGGAGGCTGGTAGGCTGTCTCTCACTCCCCTCCCCTCCTCCCCCAAGGCAGGCGGGTCAGTGGGAGCCTGAACCCTAGGGGCAGGCACAGTGGGGGTGAGGCTGGGGAGGGGACTGGGTCTCCTGGTGCAGGGTGCGGTCCCTCATACCCAGTCCAGCCGTGCTTTCCCGCAGACGCCGCATCATGCTGAGCTGCTGGTCTGGAGACCCCAAAGAGCGGCCTGCGTTCTCAGAGCTGGTGGAAATGCTGGGGGACCTGCTCCTGGGTGGGGGCCCACAGGTGAGGCCCTCCCGGTCACGTCCTACTGCAGCAATCTCTGGCCGGCATTCGAGATGGTCGAAGCCCATCCTGGCCCTCAAGGAGTTCCTTGCTCTGAGCAGAAGCGATAGGTCCCTCCCCACTAACCCTCCAACAGGTCCACCTCCTGTTCCTTTGCACGTGCCCTTGCCTGTGTGTCCCTCCTCTGGGGCGCTCGGGGACAGGCATTCTGGGACCTGGAGTAGAGCAGGGAGACCTGCTGCCCTGTGGGCACTTGGCACTCAGTTGTGCCTCAAGAAGAGGGTGGGAGGTGCTGGTGCTGGTCCCTGGGCGGCAGAGCTGGACGCCCTGGGGAAGGCCTCCTCCGGGCCCTGAGTGCAGCCCTTCTCAGGCCAGGGCGCCGGCAGTCCTGAGGGCCCTGGGCGGCTGGGGGCCATGGTGGCCCTGACCCTGCCACCTCTCCCATTCCTGCCCCCAGGAGGAGGAAGAGGAGGACCACATGGCGCCCTGTGGCTTGAGCCTAGAGGAAGGCAGCTTCTGGCAGGCACCCACCACAGCCCTGCATGCTGCAGGGGCCAATGCCGCGGAGGAAGGCAGCCGGCTGAGCTCGCACCGGCACAGCATGGCCGCCAGGTCAGCCACCCTCCCCGGGTCCGGGGACCCCCAGTAGGAAGAGGACAGTTTGGACATGGCGTCTTTTATCCTCATTAGTCATCAAGGAAACAGCAAACTACAAGGGTGCGAGAGACAGCTATATGTCAAGTCCAACTGCGGAGTGGTTTCGATGGCAGCGCGCCCCGCCCCCCGGCCCCAGTCAGCCTCGGGGCCTGCGGGCCCTGTAGACTCCACTTTGCCCCTTGCTGTGGCCCCTCAGCCCTGCTCTCCGCCCTCTGTCCTCCCTGCACTCCCAGCCTCTCCCCCAACTCTCCAGTTTAGGGAGTGTCCATCTGGGGTACGGTGGCCAGGCCAGCTCCACTTTGCCTGAAGAGAAGAGGGAGGGGTGATGAGTCCCCAGGGCCACTGACAGAGACCCTGGGAGCAGGGCAGGACCCACTAACCGGAGCTCGGGACTGAGACGTAGTCTGGGGTCCCAGAGGTCCCTCTTGGGGCTATTCATACTCCCTGCTGGCCTTGCTGAGGAGGGTCCTGAGACCCCTGCCCATCTGCCCCTGTATGGAGCAGGGCCAGGCCTGGGGACAGAGAAGGCCCGTTGGTTCTTGCCAGGTTCCTTCCACTAAGACGTCAGCACACACACAAACGCACACACACGCGTGTGCACATGCCGGCCAGGCAGTGGTCCGCAGCCCTGGGACTGCACAGGGCAGCTGTGCTAGCATGGAGGCCTCCCGGTCTCTCACCCCACCCCTGCACCCTCCCCACAGTGGCCTCGGGTGTCATCCTCTGCAGAGAAGTGGGAGGGTGCCCAGGGAGGAGCCAGAGCAGCACCCCAGCCCCAGGCCTGGGTCCTGCCCCAGAGGAGCCAGGAGAGGGGGCCCGAGCCTTCAGGAGGGGCACTGGGGTGAGTCCCTTCAGCACTTTCTGTTTGCTCCCCACAGATACTACAACTGTGTGGCTTTTCCTGGGAACCTGGCCAGAGGGGCGCAGACCCAGGGTGCCTCCAGGATGAAAACCTTCGAAGAATTTCCCATGACCCCGACTACCTACAAGGCCTCTGCGGTAAATGGAGGGGGATGCGCACCCCAGCTCAGGGAGGCAGAGGGCAGAGACACCTGGGGCCTGGGTGCTCCTGCAGGGCCATGGTCCTCCCCCCTCGCTCAGCCCTAGCCCTCTCTCCCAGAGTGACAGGTGCCAGCGCCTGTCAGCCCCTGGCTTCGGGACTCTGAAAGACCACAAGCTAAGATGGTCTCCCCACGCCCCAGACACGTGGGGCTGTGAGAGGCAGAGGACAGGCCTGGGCTGCCTGGACAGCCTGGCTCAGTCTCCGGAGAGGAAGGCTCCGGGTGGCCTGGCCTCCCCTCCGCCGTCTCTGCCCAGCCCACACTGGGCGGTGTGGTGCTCTGTCCCTAAACCTCCATGGCTGCCTCTGCGGGGACAAAGCACGGGGTCACCCCCTGTGCTTCCTGGCAGGGCCGGTGCCCAGTCAGCCGTTCCTCTGCCCGTCAGCAGACTCCCACAGCCACAGGGGCCTGTGCCCAGGCTGAGTGGGGGCCACTCCCCAAGGTGGGACACAGCTTAGAAGCACCTTGTCCTGCCTGTGGGTGCAGAGAGCCAGCTCTCTCCCCCCTCCCCACCCGCTCCTGCCTCACAGCTCTGGAAGGGAGAGGGGGTGCTAATGGGCGGCTGCTCAGAACAGAAGCTGAGGTCTGAGGGGTCTTCTGGACCTGACAGGGCTCTGGCACCAGGGAGTGTGTGGCTGTGCACCTGCCCAGGGTCAGTGGCCTGGAAACCGTGCTGCGGGTGAAGGGACAGGGACCTTTAAAATCCTCCCTAAAGCAATTCAATTTCCTATATTTTTCCATCTTCCTCCCACACCGTGTGGCTAGGAAGCCCACCCTTTTGCCCTGTGTTGCTCAGTCCACACATGTGGCTGATTCTCCCTGCTTCATTCTGCAAGTCCAGTAAAGCTGGCTCCAACTACGTTTTTAAACCATAGCAGACTTTTCTCTCTTTTTCCGGCACCAACCCATTCAGGTGATCTTAGTTTCATCTCGTTTTCCCTACTCCTAGGATGTCTGGCCTCTGTCACCACACCTCTGGTAAAATTTCTGGAGCCACACCTGCTAATAGAACACCTCCTTATGCCAATGGGACTCTTCGAAGAGATGTGGCGTGTCATTCTCTTCTTTCTCCAGAGGGAGAGAAGCACTGGGCGTCTCATTCGAAGGGTTCATGCATAAACTGGTGGTTCTTCCCTGTAACCCAAGCACGTATCTTTACACCAGCAGCCAGACCCTGGCTCCCGAGTCCCACAGCCAAACCTTTGCCTCTCTGCCCCGCCGGTCCCAGATTGCCTCCCCTGGGAACCTCAAGGCTCCTCTGTGGCCATGGCACAGCCTGTCCGACGGCGGCCCCGCTGCGTTTAGGAACTGCGCAGGCGCCATTCCCATTTCCCATCACGAGTTCCGCCCTGGCGCAGTGACTCTGGACAGTGCCCTACCTGGGTGGAGGCAGGGTGGGGAGGGGGTGCAGGGGAGAGGCTTACGTGTGGGCAGTGAAGGCTGAAACCCGAGGAAGCCAAGAAGCTGCATCTAGAAAGCAGTGCCTCCCAAATGCACAGCAGACTCCCAGCCTGGAGCAGTTTCCTGCCATTGACCTGTTTGTTATATTTCTTAATTTCTGCAAGTGCTTAATTTCTTTAAGTTCAATTAGCAGAGCTCTTTCAGCCCATTTCTAAAGAATGAGCGTATCCAGGGGCCGCACTCGGGGACTGGGTCTGAGTCTCCCATAGCTGACACACTGACATGTATGACAGACAAGGCTCAAAGAACACAACCCAATCCCTGCAGGACAGACACCGCACTGGAGACGGTCCCCCAAGGGCGTCCTGGACTGCCCAGCAGGCGACCCTCGGCCTTCCACAGTTAGACCAAGGTCTGCTGGGGTCCTGCCCCCTGCAGGCAGCTCCTGCCTGACCAGCCAGAAACCAAGCCCTCACGGGAACTGAAACTACCTTTCCAACCACCCTGCACCCAGAACGGGAATAGAAACACTAATTAAAGTGGCCCCAGGGGCTGTCCTACCAACTCCTTTCTGAAGCAGGAAACAGGCTCAGGTGCCCCTTCGCTTCGTCGTCGAGGTGGCCGGGCAGCCATTCTGCTGGTCAGCACTGGGCAGGAGTCTCCCCTAGAGCAGGTCCTCGTCCCGCAGAGACACCAGTGGTGGGCCCCGGACAGCTGCTGCCCACTGCCCCACCAGGCTGAGAGGGTGTCCTTTTAGGAGGGCTCCATCTGAGTCATCAGGTTTGCCCCCAAACTCGCCAATCGCTGCTTGGGGTGCTCTGTTGAAGAAACTACACCTGGTAGTCTCAGGCAGTTGACTTGGCAACAAGTAAAGGAGAAGGCAGGCAAATCCAAACCCTCTCTACCCGGAGGCTTGGCCCTGACTTTTATGCCCCATTTGGTCAATTACACCTTGATTTCTTCTGTGCAGTTGGCTACTTTATCTGGTTTGAGTTCCTTTCAAGCTCACCCTGCTGCACAGCTGGTCTGCAAAATACTCTGCGACATTGTAACATTGACCAAGAGTAGCATTTAGTAAGGGCTGTTCAGACCTTGAGGCCTCTGTTCTGTCTAACACCCTGATACAGGCATGGCTGCTTTGTAGGTCCCCCCCACATGGGGCGTTCTACCTTTTGCTGCCTCCAGAGCACCGGCAGGCATGGCCCCCGGGTCTCAGTTTCTCCCTGGGTGGACGGGTGATGACCCTCCCCCTGTGCTCCAAGGAGGGAACAGATGCCGGTTCCCTGCTCACAAGAGGTGTGAGGTTGGCAGCGGCGCAGGTGCCTGCGGCCCCATCCCGCCCAGGGTGGGTGCCTGTAGCCAGGGCTCGGTGGGGCCCAGAGCCGTGGCTTGTTCTCTCCACATAGGACAACCAGACGGATAGTGGCATGGTGTTGGCCTCTGAGGAGCTGGAACAGCTGGAGAGCAGGCACACCGAAGAAGCCGGGCTCAGGTAGGGCTTCCTGCGCCCCCTCCCCTGCAAGGGGTCCAGGAGCTGGTCCGGGCCTGTGTGTTCCCGTCACTTTCTTACCTGAAACTTTTCGTGGCTCCCTATTGTCTTTTTGTGTGTTCAAGTCAATGCACTCTGGGCCTCCAAGCCTTTGGCCATCAGCCTACTCAAAGGAGCACCCACCCCCCTCCCCGGACCCAGCACACCTGGGCCTGGTCCCACACCTCTCTTCCGTTTGGCAGATGCTTGGACACCACCTCTTTGTAAAATCAAGTGGGATCCTCCATGCCCAGGGTGCGTGCACAGCCCTCCCCAGCCAGGGTAGGCCATCGCCACCCCGGGACCCCCGGAACGTCGCCCAGTGGCCTCTGGAGCCTGGCAGATCATGTAACCTGGACATGGCTGGTGTTCTATTTTCATAAGAAAACAGTGACAGAGAAATCCTGTACCGAGGGTGACCTGCTTGGAAGGTGACCACCACTTGCCCAACAAGATAGCCCCGCCCCCAAACACTGAATATTTAAACTTTGAATGCTGCAGATGAAATAGTTAAGTGTCTGCTGGTTCACTTCATCGCCGCGCGTGCCCATGGCTGCGTCACTGGTGTCATCTGTGACCCTGTTAGGAGCAGGGCTCTCTCCCGCTCGGCTCATCCCGCTCTGGGCCCCAGACGCAGCTGCCCAGAGCCATCTCGGCTTCCCCCTATGCTGTTCTTGAATCAGTTTATATGTTGTCACCACAAGTGTTTATTGTGTCATGAGCACAGTTGATGGCCTTTTCCACCCTTCTGGTAGGTGATTTGTGATCTCTACAACTTAACCAAGGTCTACCGATGGTGCTTGGTACCACCAGTTCAGTGCCCACAGGAACCCCCAGCTTGGGGTGCAGTGAATGAGAAAGCTTCGTTCAGTGCAAACAGCTCAATTATGAGGCAGCACATCCCACGTGGAACAGCAGGGCTGTGAGCAGGCCCTGGGCACCAGGCCCCTTACTGGCTAGACAGCTCCACTCTGTCCCGCTCTGCTCTGCGATGCTCAGCCCTGGTCCCCCGAGCTGGCTCCGATGTTCAGCCCTGGTCCCCCGAGCTGACTCCGGTGTTTCGCCTCCAGGAGGGGAAGCCGCAGTCTTGCAGCCTTCTGGGGAAGGGCAGAGTGCTCTGTGAGCCAGAGCCGAGCTGAGACAAGTCCCCTCCCCAGTCCCGATTGGTTTGTTCTCATGCAAATGAGGATTTTTAAACCCTCACAGTTTAATTGGTCCAAAAAACAGTCCTATTTGGTTGGGATGGAGCCTCTCTGAGTGGTCCGTGAAGGTGCTAATGGGGGGTGTGGCCGCACGGCTCTGGTCAGACCAGCACAGCCTCAGCCCTACTGGTTGAAATGCACTCCCAGGAACGCCTGTGTAAGGGCTGGCTCAGATGAGGGGGGCGCAGCGCAGAGGCAGGCAGCCTGGTGCGGGCCTCTCCCTGGAGTGCAGTTGGCGTGAGAGGCCCCCGTGGAGCAACAGCTGCTCAGCTCTGTCTATGAACTTGAGCCCAGGTAGCCTCCAGGAGCGCTTCTCAACAGGTGCACTCGTTCTGGAGGTCAACACCAACTGTTGGCTGTTTTTCCCAGCAGCCTATACAGGGAGAGTTTGCTGGACGGTGAACATTGGCATTTGTGGGGTGAAACACCCAGGGACAGTGCAGCTGAATGGGGCGTGTCGGCCTCTGTTTTCATTTTCATTGATTCTGTTGAGTTTTGGGAAATTATTGCCAATTGCATGGACAGAAATAGCTTCTACCTAATGCTTCTTTACCAAACAGTATTTGTCTCTCGAAAAAAGTAATTCAGTGAGAGGATAAGGGGATGGTGGCTACTTAAATTCAAATGCTCACAGACAGAAAAAGGCCCTCAGAGCCTGTAACGTAACCAAGGAGAGAGACTGGTCTGAGCGGCACTGCCCTGCGGGGCACTGTGAAGGAGAGGCAGGCAGGACTGCCCCGGGAGAGGGAGCCCCAGGCCCCAGAGATAAGGAGCGGCTGAGTCCTAGCAGGAGGAGACGCTCTCGTGGGCAGGCGCCGCTTCCAAAGGGCAGTGAGCTTCCTAGGGAGGGTGCGCCTCCGATGCTTGGTGGTGAAGGAAGAAGAAAATCACAAACGATGAGAGTCCTGTGGAAGCAAAATCGTATCAAGAATCCAGAAGACAGACACACACCCAAGGGAGCCATTCGTTGTAGAAGCTTCCTTCCCTGGTTGCAGGGACACGCTGTGCACTGCTTCCCTTTGTCGACGTTATGAGGAGCCACAGAGAGGGGCGGCAGGTCTTTGTCAGGGGCATGCACTTGGCACATGGAGGGTGCAAACGAGCACCCGGAGAATGAGCCTCAGGGGGCATGGGGGTGGGGAAGAGGAGAATGTTCATCTTCCAGTCCTTTCCTGTTTTCCGTTCACCACTGGTCAGCACTCACCCCAGGGGAGTTAACTCATCCTCATTTCCAGCTTCCGATGGCCACAGTGCGTCACATCATCCGAGTCTGGAGGCCACGGGAAGGGCTGGAAACCCGGGGCTTGGGTTCGGTCAGCAAGGCAGCAGCCAGGAGAGGGCCCCCACTCCCAGAGAAGGGCCCGCTAGTCCCTGGTGGCAATATGACAGGATGCGGGACGTGAGTAGAGCCTTTGGAAAGAAGGCCACAGTTGAAGAAATTCACGGTGACACCAGAGATGTGGGGCTGATACGGCAGTCCTGAGTGCTGACGCCGAGGAAGCCACCCCGTGCCCAGCCCTTTCCACAGGGCCGCGCGCCCCAGCACGCACGGTCATCGCGGGGAGAGAGGAGCGCCCCCACACAGGTCGTGTAAGTGCCGGAAAGAAAAACAGAACACAAACTTTCCAGTAGAGGTAAACACTCAAAAACACGAGGCAGAGAAAAGGGCGACAAATGCTCCAACATGACTTCAACTTGTAAACAGACACGCAGCCGCACCAGGAATCCGGAGCGCAGATGTGCGCACGCGCACAGTGGGGAGGCAGACGGGGTGGGGGGTGGGGGCCTAACGAACCCAGCAGAGGGGCTGCGGCGTGGCGACCAGGGGACTAGGGACTAGGGGAAAGCAGATGGGGTGAGACTTCCTGTGGAGGACACCGAAATGGACGTGGAAAGAGTCAAGAAAATAAAATGCAAATGTTTAATAAAGGTAAAAAGAATAAAAAAGAAAGTGATATCAAAATTCAGTAGAAAAAGATCCAGGATGCACACAATTGGAGTCTCTGAAGAATAAAATGCTAATAGAATAGAATGAAATATTTTAAACTTGTAATTCAAAGTAAGTCTTCTAAATAAAAGAAGACCTGAATCTGCATCTGGAAAGCCAGCCCAGGCAGTAAACTCTAAGGCACATCCTAGTTGAACTAGTGGACTTGAAACATTCTGGGAATTCGGGCAAAAAGACTGACCCACGAAGAAAAAGAGTCAGATTGGCATCAAGTTTCCCAACAGCACCATGCAAAGCAAAAACAAAAACAAAAGCGACATTTCCCAAGAATTAAAAAAAAAGCAGAGCTAAGGAGGGAGGGTCATAGGGCATCGCAGAGGCAGGGGCCGCTAGGCCGTGCGGGCCCCTAGGCCAGCGTGGGAAGCTTGGATTTCGTTCTGCGAGTGACCGGGGCTATCGCAGGGTCTGTTGTGAGGAGAAGGGTCTCTGAGGCGTGGAGCAGAGGCTGGGACGGGTGAGAGGGTGGGGGGCTGGAGGCTGGCGCAGGCCACACAGCGACTGGGCCAGACCTAGAGAGAGGGGCAGGGATGCACCTCGAGTTTAGAGCAGGCAGGACTGCTGGATGGCTTGAGGGGGAGTGCAGGGGAGGGAAGAAGCAAGGATGACCAGGTGCCTGAGCCACGCAGCCAGCTTGCTCTTCATGGAGATGGCAAGACAGGGCGAGAAGCAGGTTTGGGGCGGTTGAGCTTGGGCGTTCTCCGTTGTCCCACCCCCCGGCCTGGGGAGGGAGAAAGCTCGTGTTTGCCAACAGTCACACCAGTCTGGGTGGCTATTTAAGTGACACCAGTGTGTACTTCCGTAGGCTTCGCACTCACTAAAACTCAGGTGTGCCTCTGGTGATTCCAATCGGACCTGCCCAGGTTCAGTCCCTAATTCCCTCATTTCTTGCTGACGCCATCTTCTCTGTCTCAGCAGCTGTAAAGGACCCGGCTGGAATGTGGACGTGACCAGGGCGCACCCTGACCCCCAGGGGCAGCGGCAGCGGCCCGACCGGGGGGACACAGGGAGGCCAGGCAGTCTATAACAGCGAGTCTGAGTTGCTGGCGGGGCCGCCCCAGGAGGGCGACTGCACCCCATTGGCCCACGTGCCCTTCTCTGCAGACAGCAGCTATTAACAAGGCTCTGGAAGGCCCCCGTGGCCCTAGGAGCCCACAGCGCGCCAGCCCAGCGGGGCAGCAGGGGGTGGAGGCCCAGGCTGAGCACTCTTCTCCTTTGGCTTTGCTGGGGCATCTCCACTCCCTGTCTACCCCTTCCTAGCTCTGAAGAGCAAAACCCAGGCTTCCGGGCTCCCAGATCCCACCACCACACCTGCCCAGGACTTCTGCATGGGCCTCCCCCAGACCCTTCTGCCCTTCCTATCAGACTCCCTGTAGCTCGATGTTCACGGGGCCCAGCCCTGGGCCAGGCACACCCAAGAGAATGTTCCTTTGATTGCCTCGCCCTCACTCGGGGGTGTTAGCATGACCCCCATTACTGATGTGAAACTGAAGGATCTGGCAGTCACAGAAGATGAGGGCAAAGCTCGTCTTGAGCCTCGGCCTCGCAGCCCCTCCCCAAAGGCTGTGTCTCTGAGCAGTCGTCAGTGCCCTGGAGAAGGCCCTTCTTCACTGCCCTCTGCAGGGCTGAAGCGAGGATGCCGGGTCCCATCTCAAAGCACCAGTGAGGAACTGTGAGTGTGTTGGGGGTCCTCTCCTGAGCCCGCAAGCAGCTCAGTCACAACCCTCCCTGCGGGTGAGGACGATTCTACAGATTATTTTCACCAGAACTTCAGAAACTGAGCTGCTGTGAAGAATTCACTTTTCAAAAACTTCCATCTGAAGGAATCCCAGGGAAGTTCGTTCTGAATCTAGATGATTCTCACCCCTGATCCCTAGTTGGTGCCATCACAGCAGATGCATCCACGGCCGCCTCTGGAGAAGGGTCCGGCCCTGCCTGCCCAGCTGGCGCAGGACCGGAAGCAGCAGCAGATGGTCTAGAGTAGCCCCATTCGAAAAATCGCTTGGCTCTTCCCTCTGGGTCCTAGGCCTGCCACTGAGCACCTCCCAGGCTGTGAAGGTCCCTCTGAGAGGTGAACACCAGGGTTCCACCGAGGAGGCTTCCAGGCTGGCCCAGAAGTCCCCCAGTGCTGCTCATGCCACCAGGCAATCAGCAGTGTTCACATGGCCTCCAGGGGACCCTGTCTTCTGCCCCCGGTCTCTGCCTGACATCGGTGTCCTGCCGGTCAAGCCTCTGTCTCGAAGGAGCAGCCAAGGATCCTCTGGAGGCTGGAGCCATTCTGCTCAACCCCCCACCCCAGCTCACACTGCCCAGCCCCCACACGCTCAGAAGGGGAAAGACTCCTCCCAGTTAGCTCCACAGAGGCTGACACCGACCCCAGCACGCGAGCCGCTTGCAGGACAGGCGCCGTGCAGCGAGCAGGGGCCCACCCACAGACCCCCCCCATTGTGTATTGTTTCCTAGGACATGCACAGTGCCCACCTGTGTGACTGGCCTTCACTTCCCCACTGGGCCTGCTCCTTGATGTCACCTGACTGCGAGATCTGGGTCTCAGGTAGAGGAGCCATGCCAGGGACGCAGGTGCAGGGTGAGGCCCGCCAGGCCCTTCCCTGTGTGCACCACCTGTGCTGCCGCACGCACAGATAACACTCTGGGAAGGAAGCCTCCCCACCCCCGTACACCACATGCTCCAAAAAGCCCTGAAATATTTAACAAAAGATAATAATAAATTTGATGCCAGTCTCTGAGTTGCCATGAATGGGTTCTCAGTTAAGCCCCAGGTCTCTCTGAAGCTTTGACCTCAGCATTCCTCCCTTTGATGGGTGTCAGCCCCAGAAGACCACTGGAAAGGGCAGCGGAAGCAGCAGAGCCAGGACACCCCTCTCCCCAAAGCCACCAGCAGAGGGCGCCAGGACACCAGGGAGCACCCATTCTGAAGCACTGCAAAGGTGCTCCCTCATCTACTTTACGTCCAAAATGACATGGCCCTTTGTAGGCAATGGGTCTGGGAGCAGAGCCCAGGCAGGGTCACTGCCACCAGCTCCCTACATCTCCCAACGTGAAGCAGGTGCTTGTGATCGCTCAGGATGCCCAGAGGGGTGCCATGCAAGCCCGGGGTCACCTCCCTGGACTCCGAGGCCAGGGCTGAGCTGGGACCCCAATTTCCATCCCCACCCAGGGAGGTGAGCTCCAGGCAGCAGAATGTGACAAGGCTTCCATGCCTGTGCCTCCTCCCCTCATGGGTGTGGGCTGTCATGGCGGTGGCTGCACACTGGAGCCTGACACTGGCCATCTGCATGTGGCCTTTGAATGCCTCCTGGGAAGGGCTGACCCAGCAGCAGTCCCAGGGGCTCAGGAGGGAAAGCCAGCAATGACCCCTGGACAGGGCCCGGATGGGGCCAGGCGCGAGGGGTGTGGGGCACGGACAGGGCTGTCAGCACAGTCCCATGGGCAAAAGAAGCCCAGCCAAGGTCAGGAGCCAGAGGCTACCCTGTGGGCCAGGCCCTGTGCCTGCCCCACCCAGACCTCTCCCACTCCTCTGGGGCCATGGGCCTGCTAGGTGTCTGCACCCCACCTCACCCACCCATCCCTGGTGTGACGCCCGCTGCTCAAGCCTCATTTTCAACTCTAGTGGGAAGAGGTGGTGGGTTTGTTGCTTTTACTTCTCTAATAAATGTCAGTGTGAGTACGGAAAACACCGCCCTCCTGTTGGGTTTGGACAACTGGACTCTGCAATGACATGGGCCAACGTTAGCCGCCTTCCCGGCCCAAGCTCCTCGGCCCTGGTGTGAGCGGTGCCGCGGCAGCCCAAGCACACCCGCGCCATGGACCCACGCCCACGTGCCTGCTTCAGCTGGGCTGCGCTCACACCTTGGGGCCTGCTGGGGCTGGGCGCTCAGGTTGCACTCGGAGTCCCAGCCACACTGCATTCTCTCTCCCCAGAGCGCCAGGACTCCAGTGAGAACAACTCTGCAGCCAGAAGGGGTGGGGGGCATGCCATGAAGCCACCGTGTGCTCTCCTGCGGTCCTTGGCCCCTCCTGCCTACCGGGAATCTTCTCCACACCCCCATCCTCCTTCAGGCCCAAGCTCTCCAGGGGGTGCCCACCCACACCCCTCTTCTGCCAGACATGAGATTCCAGCCCTTTAGAAGAGGCCAAAGGCGCATTTGAATGTCCCCTGATGCTGGTGATTGCATCCCCACCTCACACCCCAGACATCAGGCCGGGCTCCTGGCCCTGCTCTGAGCCACACATAGTGTCCTTGACCCTGGCGGGGTCACTGTCCCCCAGGGACCTCACAGGCCAGAGACCCTGCACGGGAGGCAGGGGCTGCCAAGGCCAGCTCAGGGGGCAGGAGGAGCCGGGACAGCGAGAAGGGAGGGGCAGAGGAGAGGTCGGCAGGGGCCTGTCCCCAGAGGGCCTGGGAGCCCGATTGGGAGTTGGATTTTCACTTGAAGGCCAGAGGGAGGTGTTGAGAAAGGGCAGTGTGCTTGGACGCACATTTACCCGCAGAGAAGCACGGCTCAGGAGGGAGCAGAGCAGGGCCTGGTGAGGCCTGCGTGAGGGGATGCTGGGCTGCTGGGCTGCTCCAGGGTGGCCTGAGGGGCCACAGAGGGTGACTGGAGGAGAGATGGAAGAGGAAGCCACACTCTGTGGTTAGCTGGGTCCCCATTCGGGTTGGATGTGCAGAAAAATCCCTCTTTCCTCAGTGCTCTGCCTGGGAGTCCTCCAGCACCAGCACTGGCCTGGCCCCCGCCATCTCCCGCCCCCAGCCCAGCAGGTCCAGACGAACTCCTGAGGCCGAGTGCTCAGCCATGTCACAGGCCACAGAGAGCATCCAAGGTCCTGGCCGGCACCCACGTCACAGGGCCTCTCAGAGCGAGGATGGCAGTGCCACTGAGAGG
Source organism: Macrotus californicus (assembly GCA_007922815.1). NCBI lineage: Eukaryota > Metazoa > Chordata > Mammalia > Chiroptera > Phyllostomidae > Macrotus > Macrotus californicus. The sequence goes on from VMDR010003629.1 coordinate 49,998, forward strand.
GAAGTCGGCCCTCAGGACCCCTGGGGGAGGTCTGGTGCCCCAAGCTGCTGGACAGAGAACAGGGGCCACACTGAGCTCTGGAGGCTGCTCAGGGCTGAGGGTGACCCTAGGCTAGGCACTACCCCTCGGGGCCTCATTTTCTGCAAGGTGGCAAATCTGTGCATCGGCACCTTGCAGACCTCTGGTATGATGTAGCAGTTGAAAGGCCCCTAGGAGTGGCCACTCTGAGGAGGAAGCCCTGAACCTACCAAGTCATGTCTTTGAAAGCAATATGAAATTGACGGGACAGACACTGTCCATGGTGGCCTCCGACCCAGAGCCTCTCCTCCACCGACTCGGCCACCACTCCTTCATCAGGCACCCGTCCCAACATCCACCCGTTATTCCATCCATCCACCCCTCCTCCCCCTGCTCACAGACACTCACCCACACAGACGCCCTGTTAGGGACCGCAGAGACCCTTTGGGGCTGCAGCCATTGATGATAAGGAAAGAGGTGTTCTCGGGTAATGTAGGGTCTTCAGTGAAGACAACAGGTAGGGGAGGTGAGAAGCCTGTTTCTTTTTCTTTTTTTTTAACTGATTCCAGAGAGAGAGGAAGGGTGGGAGAAAGGGAGAGAAACATTGATCGGTTGCCTCTCGCATGTGCCACAACTGGGGACCGAACCCACAACCCAGGCGTGTGCCCTGACCGCGAATCAAACCCACGACCTTCTGGTCAGCAGGACGACTCCCAACCCACGGAACCACACTGACCAGGGCGGGAAGCCTGTTTTTAGGATTCACACTGAAGTCGTGCCAATAGGGAAAATGGATTCCTTGTATGAGACCCACCAGGGAGTTCTGGAAGCCAGTGAACACCTCCGTGCCCCTCGTAGACGTGGGGGCTGCTGACTGCAGCTGGCACTGCAAGGGGGGTCACTGTCCAGGGCCTCAGTGGCTGGCGTGCACCACTGTCCTTCAGAGTCCGTGTCTGAAGGGAGAGAGACCCCTTCCCTCTCCAGCTGGGACCAGAGGCGGCATAGGGTGCCCTAAGGCACGTGTGGGCATGGGGTATAGGAAGGGGCCATGATGGGGCTGAGGGGGGACCTCATAAGAGCCCAGGGAGAGAGAATCGAGGGACTTGGAAGGCAACGAGGCAGCCTCCGTGAAGGTCCAGTGAGCCAGGATGGGTAAGGCTCCCAGGGGGTCATGTCAGCCCTGCTCCGGGACCCTGGGATCCCGGGACCCTGGGGCCCCTCCTGAGTCTGTCAGAGCTGCTTTCATTCAGTGGGGCCACTGAGCATGGTCCCCTCAAGAAGACCTGCTCTTCTTTCCAAGAACAGAGGGCCTGGCCCCCTGGGCACAGCCGAGTACCATGGCCCCTTCTGCGGCCTCTCAGAGATGGAAGTGACAGGGTAGATTGCTACTAAACCCTAGGCTTTAATGTGTGGAATCAGCTTTGCACAGGTCCCACTTCAGGGTGGCCACGAGTACATCACTGTGAGTGGGCTGTGGTCTGGAGTCTGGGCTGGAACACCCGCCCCTCACCTGGTAGGTGGCTCCTCCCAGCCCAGGTGTCTTCCAGTCCTGAGTGGCACCAGGCCTGGGAAGAGACCCAGGGGACCTTGCAAAGGTCACCGATGTTCTGAGCTATGTTTCTTCCAACTGGGAGGGTGATATGACCCACACCCCCAGCCCCACTGCAGTTAGGGAACCGGCGCTGGCGGCACCTCCAGTCCATGTGTGGTGGGGCCCCATCCAAGCCCAGGCTGACACACGTGCGTAAACGACCTAACTGCGCAGGGCATGGCTTGGCCACAGAGACTTGGTCAGCACAGCCACTTAGAGTAGGGGACCCCGTGAAACCTCACGGGAGGTGCCAGGGGACAGCAGCCTGTTCCCCTGAACCTGAACCTGCACTGCTTACAACCCCGAGAAAGACGGCTCTCTGAAAACACAGGCTTTCCGTCTGCACGGCAGTTAGGCTGTGCAGGGGAGCTTTCCAATCGCGTTTACCCAGGTTCCACACAGCAAACACCACAGGGACTGCAGCGGACCCCGCCCCCGTCCCCCCCACCCCCCCCAGGCAGGGCTCTGGTCAGGGAAGGGGCAGAAGGAAGTGCTCCTGGAGCCAGATCAATATTGACCCAAGTGAAGGTGCCCACAGAGGCAGGAAGAGGACACGCTGGTGACACTGCCCAGAGCCCCAGGATCCAGATGACCGAGCTATGAGGAAGAGGAAAGAGCTGAGGTGGGCTCTGGCAAAGTCACGGTGTGACCCCTGGGCAGGACACCAGCTCTGCACCTGGCAGGTGAGCCCGGCCACCCTCCCCCTCTGGCCCTGACCCTAGCCTGCTCCTCTCAGAGCCACATCCAGGCTCCATGGAGATGGCCTCGTCCAGCTCCCAGGAGAGCCCTGGACGTGCCCACATGCCTGCCTGTCCTCATGGCGATGACTCGTGGCTGGAGGATGGGCCCTCCTCTTGGCTGCTGTGCTCCTGGCCTGGAAGGACTTCCCTGGGAGGGTGGCCATATGGCTGGGGCTCTCCAAGACAAGCTCCAGGGGAGGTGGGCTCTCTTCAGGTTGCCCACCCGTGCCCACCGCCCATGGCATGAGGGGGCTGTGTCCAGGCCTGTGTGGGCCCAGTCGCGCAGACTGACACAGGAGCAGGTAATGCTGGAGCGACACTGCAGACACGTGCCAAGCCCCAGACCATCGCGCTGCACAGGGCCCGCCACACCAGCTCCAGCTTGAGGGGCTGCAAGGAGACCACACAATGGCGAGTTACAGAGCAGACAGCAGGGGGCGCCCCCATGATCCGAGGAGAACTCCAATGATGCTCCGTGGCCAAGCTGATCGCCTGGACCTGGGGGCCCACAGGTGTGGCCCACAGCGGCCACATCCTCACTAAGAGGGGACTGGGGTCTTCAGCCTCAGAGAGGACTCAGAAGGGGCTCAATGGAGGGGATGTGAGTCTGGCAGGGAGAGAGGGAAGACGCCAGGGAGCTCCCAGGACCTGGGGGTGCCGTGCCTGGTGGCCCCAGCCAGTCACAAAGGGTTTGCTGGCCTTGCTGCCTGTGTCATGGAGCAGGGACAACTGCCACACACACTCTGAAGGTGCTTGCTGACGTCAGAGCCACAAGGGAGGCCCAGGCTGCAGCTACTGGCACGGGCCTCGGCGGCACCCCGCCTAAGCACCAGCTTCCAGGGCTCCGTGAGCCCTGTGGCCCTTCCACAGCTCAGTTTGGTGTTGGGTCCATGCCCCGGGGCCACTGATGTTCTCATCTACCTCCAGCACCTCATTCCCAGAGGGACAAGCCAGGGAACAGTGTTTGCTTTGGCATCAAGGAGGCCCTGCAAACACTAACCAGGACAGGTTGGCCGAGAGTCTGCAGGAGGGCACCTCAGGGTCAGCCCAGCCTCTCCCCAATGGAGGGAAGTGAGCAACAGGGGCCGGGGGCCCCTGCAGCTGCTGACGACTGCTGCCCTCCCGGCACCCACTCCTGGCATCTGCTTGTGCGGACACCCACCCGCTGGCCTGGAATGGGAGGAAGCCACCCGAGCCTGGGGTGTGGTAGGTTTAGGAGCAGCTTCCAGGACTGAACTCCTGAACCTGGGGATGCCATCATTGACAGACAGAGTCTCAGCAGAGGTGATGCAGTCATTTATCTTGAGATGAGATTATAGCCTCGATTATCCGGTGTGCCCTGAATGCAATTCCATGTGATCATAGAGAGGCTGAGAGAGATTTCAGAGATGGGGGTGGGGGAGGCAGGCCACCTTGTGCCCACAGAGGCAGAGATGCAGCGGTGCAGCCACAGCCAAGAGGAGCGGGGCCTCCACGAGCGGAGAGGCCAGAGCCTCTGGTGGGAGCCGAGCCTGACAGCCCCTCGGTTTCAGCCTGGTGACACTGGCCTCTGGCTCCAGCGTTGTGAGCGAGGAAGTGTGTCTAGTCTTCAGCTCCCAAGTACGTGGTCAGTCGTTAGCTGTCCCAGGAAACAAATGCAGAGTGTCCCAGCCCATGAGGTTGGCCGCCGGGCTCAGCTGCCCCTCAGCTGCCCCCAACTCTGCTGCAGATGGTTCAGAAGGGGCAGCACGGAGGTCTGATGTGGGGCGAGGGGTTGGGCCAGCCTGGACTGAGTCCTGGCCTTGACCATTAGGACTCAGGAGCCAGAGGCAAGTCCCTTGGTCTCCTTGGTGGAGAAACGGGGACATGATGAGACACACATTGCTGGGTAACCAGGAAGAGGTGTACTTTTGGAATTAGAAATTTGGGGTGCATATGAGGAGGCCTACCATCACTGTGCAGGTTCTTGGGAAGCCAGCAACAGGTCCCCACTAACCACAGTGGGCCAGAGTGGGGGTGGGGTTATTTAAAAGATAAAGAGGGCCAGGAAGGGGACGAAGGGGACCACTGAGCGCTTGTTTCAGAAAGCCAGTGCTGTTGGGAACACAGCTGGCGGCCTGCCCTGGCCTCTGGCTCCATCCTGGTCAGGTCCCATCTGCTGTCAGCTTTCTGTGGCCCCATCTGCTCAGTGGAAGTTGCCCCAGGCCCCAACGCCCTCCTACACTGATTGCTTGGGCCCCGGTGTGCAGGGGCTCGCTCCCAGGCAGGGCCTGATCCGGAGGGGAGCAGCCCCACCCACCACCCCCACACATGGTTCACTGAAGAATGTCTGACTCTAGTCCCCACAATGAAAGGAGACCCCAGGGGTCTGAGGTCTGTCAGCTGCATCCCTGGGAATGGCCTGTGCTTCCCCCCAACCTCACACTGGCGGGTACCACGCCCCTTGCAAAGACCCCTGTCCCCAAATTTTAAAGGGACAAGAGGACAAATGAGAACATTCCAACACCCTCCCCACCTCCACACACACCCTCTTAGGAAGCTTACAATTCTCAGCTGCCCCAGGAGCTTCTCCTGAGAGCACACGTTTCCACCAAGCAGAGGCACTCTGGAAGGGACCGCCGTGCAGGGCCACCAGAGCCCTGCATGGAGCCTGAGGATGCTCAGAGACTCGTGTGGCCACAGGAAGGGCAGGGGGCAGACAGTCTCCTGGGTTGTAGTCGAGAAGAACTGCTCGGCCGCATCCACCTTGTCCTCATCCCCCTTGTGCCCCCGAACCAGCCTCCACCCTGGGGAGCCCTGCCACCGCCACTGGGCCACAGCGAAACCCCTCTGGCCTTCCCGAGGCTCCAGGACCCCTGCCTGTGGGGAGGGCAACATGACTGGCCGGCGGGACGAGGCAGCCCACAAGGCTGGCTCAGGCTTTTCGGGACGGTGCTGGCCAGGCTGGCGTCCTTCAGCAAGTGCTCCTTGAGAGGACGAGGTGGGCACCGTGGGCGAGGCCGCCCGGCAGCTGCGCCCTCGCCCTGCCGCACCACAGCCGTGTCCTGGCCCTGCCTGGTGAGCAGCCTTCCCTCTACAAACTCCCTCGGGAGGTGAATTTTTACAAGTTGAAATGCGTGTCCTATTAAAATTACTTCCCCAATAGCCAACAAAACACATGTTTATAATGCAGACCTCCCAAACCAGTCTCGGGACAGTGGACGAGGGGCGAGGAGACCACGTGCACGTGCACTCCAGTCACTGCGGCTGCTGGTCGGCCACACGTCCTCTGCAGGCGGAGTGCACAGAACCCTGCAGAGCTGCGCGCGGCTCCAGGGCCTCCGGGTGGGGGTGGGGGTGCTGGAGACTCCTGGTCACCCGGGTTAGGGATGTTCCAAGACTCCCCTTGAACAGGCTTGTCCCGTGGTGGACCACGTCACGGGTTAAGTATGTTTTGCTCTGTAGGTGACAGATGTGTGAAACTCATGTCAGGACTGCTTTCAGCCCTGGCCGGGCCGCTCAGTTGGTTACAGCGTCATCCTGATGCGCCAAGGTTGTATGTTCAGTCCCCAGTCAGGGCACTTACAGGAATCAACCAACGAATGCATAAATAAGTGGAAAAACAAATTGACATTTCTCTCTCTCTCTCTCTCAAAAATCAATCAAGCAAAAAAAAAGACTACTTTCAAAGATGGAACATGTCCCAGGTCTTTCTGTTGGTACTGAGAGCTGCCCGTGACCCCACCAGGGAGCTGGCCAGGAGGCCCGACCACCCCACTTGCATGGCCTCCCCAGGACCAGCAGGAGCCAGAAGGCCCCACTGCATGACCCTCCCAGGTCCTGGGAACAGGGAGGGCCTGGGGTCAAAGCCCTGCCCACCCCCCCCACCCCACCCCACCCCAGACTGTGGAGGCCAGGTGGGGCCAGGCCAGGAAGCTCAGAGGCCTGAGTGGGCCCGGTGCAGACAAAGGCCAGCCTTGCTGCTGCACCCACAGAGGGCCTGGCCAAGAGGAAGTCCCGCACTCAGGGCAGGTGAGGGGCACGAACTTCCCAGGGCCCACCAGCCTGATCAGGAAGTTGGCCAGGGCTTTGCCTATTAGCTGAGCAAACAACACCTTTCTCAGGAGGACGGGGTGGGGGAGGCCCGGCCCTGGGGAGGGGCGAGAGTGGGGTATATGAAGCCTAGGGCGTCAGGCTCTGGGCAGCGTGTCTTTAGTTCCAGGAGCACCCCCGCAGCCCCTGGTGCCATGAAGCTCGCCGCTGCCTTCCTGGTGCTCTGCGTGGCCCTGCTCAGCCAGTACAGTGAGTATCCTCGGGCCTTGGTCTCCACTCGCCATGGTCCCAGCAGTGGCTCTGCCCCTACCCCTGTCCCGCAGCACCCAGTCTAGCCAGTCTTGACCCTGTTGCCTCTGCACCAGGCCCCTCAGGCCAGTCCTGTGGGGCCCTCTGTCTGAGCCCTCAGGCCTCCTCTCACCGCCCTGCCTGCCCGTTTCTGCTCCTCCCCTGACTGCAGGCTCTCCCGGCCAGGTCTGAGCACTGGCCTGGGCGGGGAACACTGCCTGCCCTCTGCATCATCCTCCAAGGCACAGCCCAGGTGCCCCTCCTCAGGAAGCCTGCCCAGGCCCCCCTCGGGTGGCCTCTGACCCTGTGTCCAGCCAGCTCCTTGCTGGGCCACAGCTGTCTGCAGTCATTGAGCAAGGGAGTAGGTGGCCAGGGATGCTGGCAGGTCTCAAAGGCCCCGGTCATCTCCTGGAGGGCAGGGGGCCTCAGCAGTTCCCCTGGGGGCCTGGGCACGCACAGGTGAGTGACTCTTCTCTGTTGTTTTTGCAGCCACAGCCTTCTTCATGAGCTCGAGGATCAAGCCTGAGGTCCCGGCTGTGCCTGTCCTCGCTCCTGCTCTGGAGGCTGGGGCTGGGGCTCTGGAAGCTGGGGCCGGGGCTCTGGAAGCTGGGGCCGGGGCCCTGGCTGGGGAATTGCCCATTCCTTCTCTCAACAGCTTCAGCCCCCTCATGCTCCTGAAGCTCTTGCTGACCCATCTGGGCATCCCAGTGCATCACTTGGTGGAAGGCTCCAGGAAGTGTGTGACTGAGCTGGGCCCCGAGGCTGTGGGGGCCCTGCAGTCACTGCTGGTAAAGGGGGCACCTGCCACCCCGTGTATTCCGCCCTCCCCTGTGGAGGCATGCCCTGCACTCCTCTAAACCCACTGCAGGACCACCTTTTTCCTGCCCCCCAGGAGCTCAGTGGCCTCGGGTGGGAACCGGGTGGACCAACCATATCTGAATGATGTGGCACTGCAGAGGGCCCAAGGGGGTTAGGTGGGGATGCACCTGTCAGGGGGACACTACCCATGCCTGTTCCAGGAGAGCAGGCGGCCTACCCACACAGAAATCCGGCCAGAGCATCAGCTGTGCGTTCCCCCACAGCACCCGGCTACACTGGCCTCCCTGCTCTGGGGACACACTCACTCTTGGCTTCTCCTTCTAGGGAGCCCTGACGTTCTTGGGCTGAGCAGCAGCTGAGTATCCCTGCCTCAGGACAAGATGCTGCCACCTCCAGGCCAGGTGCCCGCACCAGCCCCAGCCCAAAACCCTTTCCTCCCCTCAATAAACAGCTAAGAGCAGCTCTGGGCTCATGTCTCCTTGCCTTCATGCTGGCCCTGTCCCGCCCCTGCTGTGAGCCATGGTGCCGCAGGAAGAGGGGCCTGGGCCTGGACTAGGGAGGGGTGGGGACGGTCCCTACTCCTCAGGGGGGCCACGTGCCCGGACTGTGCGTAGGTGAGAGAGAAAAAGAGAGAGAGAGGGAACCGCTGACATTGGCATGATGGGGCAGAGCCGGTAATTAGAGGAAACAGATTGAGCAAGTATCAAGTCAGACTGGATTTAAAAACTCAGTCGAGAATTTTTTTGCTGTTATGGTCTGTAACTGTTTGTGAAGCACAGCAATTATCTAACTTTTGAAGAGTGGCAAGAACTCTCACAACAAACAAAGCCGTTTGTTGCTAATATTTGAAAGTGTTTTCCTCCCTTACTCCTGATTTCTACCCTGGAAGGGGCAGGACTGAGGGCCGCAGGAAATCTACTGAAGGCTTGCATCCCTGTGGTTCAGGGAAGACGCCCCGGCTGCCACCCCTCTGCTCTGCCAGGGGCTGACTGACCCTGCTGCTGGTGGGGTGCCCAGACACAGGCGGGGGTCTGTCTCGGGAGCACGTCCCAGCCAACGCCCGTGCCACTGATAAATGACAGCCCTGTAAGAAGCATACGTCTGCTTCATGTTTCCCGGGAAGGTCCCTCCCTATCTTGCCTCTCAGCACCTGAGGACAAACTGAATTCATTTTCAACTATTTTATACTAAAGCATGGGTCTGGCCTTTTTCTGTTCTTATTTTGACAAAGAAATTCAGGGATTTAAGTTTTGGCCATTTTGACATATTCATAGTCAAACTACAACAGGGAGGCCACTTGGATCCAGATTAAATCTCCATCTCGAAATAAAATAAAACAAATTTCACTGTCATACGTTGCCCTGAGACTCTCAAGGGCCCTGCGTCTGCACAGCTCTGGTCCCGACAGGAACGTGGCTGTGTTAGGCGGACTGCGGCGCACCTCTGGGGAAGAGGGCAGTGGAACAGGGCCTGGCTTGTCCGTGGCTGCCAAGGCGACACATCCAGGCTCTCAGCAGGTTGTCTGGCATGAGGCGCACAGTTAACACAGGGAGTGAAAGCACTCGGCGAAATCACTGAAGCACGTTGTCTGCCATGGAACTTTCGAGACTGCCGGTGGGCCTGGGGCCTAGATGAAGGTCCCATCCTGAGATGGCCTGGCCACCGCCACCTGGGGAGCCTTCCCAGGAAAACCCTAGAGGGGAAATCTTCTGCCTCCAAGAGGAAGAAGACCTGGAGAATCGTTTGAAGCCTCAAGGCCACCTGCCATCGCTGGCATCCCACTGTTGGCAGATTTCCGAGGAGAAGAGGCCAGCCATGATCATGGAGAAGAGGAGATATAGGGGAGACAAAGCTATTTAAATATCTTATTTTGCCACCCTGGCCAGGTGACTCAGTCGGTTAAAATCTCGTCCTGTGTACCAAAAGGTTGCAGGTTCAATCCTCAGTGGGGGCGTGTGCGGGAGGCAACTGATCAATGTTTCCCTCTCAAATCAATTAAAAAATAAAAGTCCCCAGGTTAGGATTAAAAAGAAATACCTTATTTTGCTAATTTCACTTAGTAATCATGTAATGATTATATATGATATAAAAGACCAGATACAAATTTTAAAGCGATGGCCAGTTTCAGGTCTCGAGCAGCAAATGTTAAAGATGAACCTGGGACATTTCTTCACACCAGCACAGGAGGCCTTCCGTTCTGTGCTTGGAAGACACAGGGACCAGTTTGAGTCAAGCTCCCACTGGCCAGTGATGCGAATTTGAACATAATAAGGGAAATCCTTTACCCATATTTCCTCAAATATGATTTAATCCATGTTTTTAATACAGGGAAAAAATCTGTATGGTAATTTTTAGAGAACACAAGGGATCAACCCATTATGTTGAACACTGGTAAATATTTTTTTAAGAATGCTTAGCACTTTGAAACACATACTGACATATTTGTAGATGGAATGATAGGATGCCTGGACTCTGCCTCACAATAGCCCAGCGTGGGTACCACGGAGGGCTGGGCGAATCAGGGGGCCACTTGGTAGGGAACGGGGAATCGCCAGGAAGTCATTCTCTGTACTTCGGTGAAGGTCAGAGACACTTCAAAATGCCACGTTTAAGAAGGAGAGATGAAAAGGAAATTCACACACGTGCGTGATAGGGATAAGTGGTCTGAGAATGTAAAGGAGGAGTCAACTGGAAAAAAGTAAAATCCTCAAGAGGCATAAAATCAAAAGGAGAACCTGACAGAGCAAAAAAAAAAAGTGCCTTTTATTAATAAGGGTAGCATAAATTGAAATCATAATGAAATACTATTATACCCACAAGATTACCGAAACTGAAGTCGGAGAGAAACAAGCACTGGCAAAGTTGTGGAACAATGATGAAACAAAGTCCATGAACTGCTGGGGGAAAGTAAGGGCAACGCACACTGTGGATGCGGCACAGCCCTCCCACAGAGCACCCACCGTCCCGCAAGCCCCACCCTCCAGTTCATACCCGAGGAGCCCTCACAGCCGCACCTACCGGGATGTTCCGAGCAGAATCGTGTGTCAAGGGGCAGGCAGGGAAGGAGGAAGAAAACTACAAGCAACTCAACACTACTTGTGGAGAAGAACGGCTAGATATGTTTTGGAGTATTCAGACAATGCAATGTCACACTAGAAAGAACATAAATGAACTACAGCTGCTACAACTGCATGCATTTACGTGAATGAATCTCAACACACTGACCAAATTATTCAAGCCCCCACAAAAGTGATACACAAGATTTCGTTTGTGTATGCTTTTTCGTACTTTATATACCATTAAAATCCACCTCTTCGAATTGAATTTAGAGGTTCTTAGACTATTCAGTGTTGTACAGCCATCATCACTGCCTACTTTTAGAACATTTTTTATCACCCCAGAAAGAAACTCCATACCCATTATTAGTCACCCTTCTCTGGAGAATTCAAATACTTCACCCATTTTTTAAAATGGGTTATTTGTCTTTTTATTGTTGAATTATGAATTCTTTATGCATTCTGGAGGCTAGGCTTATCAGACGTTTGCAAATATTTTCTCCCGTTTATGAGTTGTCATTTTACCTTTGAAGCACAGGTTTTCAGTTTTCTGTTAGATTTACGGGGGTGACATTAGCTAATAGGATTGTACAGGCTTCCGATGTCCATTTCTATGACACGTGGTCTGTATACTGCGTTGTGTGCACACCACCCAAAGTCAGATCATCCTCCGTCACCATATACTTGGCCCCGTTTACCCTTTATTGCCCGCCACCCCTTCTCTCTGGCAACTACCATACTGTTGTCTGTTTTTGAGTTTCAGTTTTATATCCCTGAGTGGTATCATAAGGGTTCTTAACTTTTTCTGACTGACTTTACTTCGCTTAGCATAATGTTCTCAAGAGCCATGCTTGCTATGGCCAATGGCAGGATTTTGTCTTTTCTTATGGCTGGGTAGTATTCCGTTGTGTACATGCACATCTTTTTTGTCCGGTCCTCTCTCAAAAGACACTTTGGTTGTCTACGTGTCTTGGCCACCATGAAGAATGCTGCGACGAACATAGGAGTGCATAAATCTTTGTGAATGCACGTTTTTGAGGTTTTTGGGTAGATACCCAGGAGGATTGTTGGGTCATATGGTAACGCTATTCTTAATTTTTTTAGAAACTTGCCAGAGTGTTTTCCATAGCGGCTGTACCAGTCTACATTCCTACCAGCGGTGAAAATGAGGGTTCTTTATTTTTCGACACCACCTGTCCAACACTTACCTGTCTTGCTGGTAACAGCCATTCTAACAGGTGTGAGGTGGTATCTCATTTGCATTTCCCTAATAGCTAGTGAAGCTGAACATCTTTTCGTGTATCTGTCTGTGGGCCATTTGTGTGTCTTCTTGGGAGAAGTGTCTGTTCAGGTCCTCTGCCCGTTGTTTAATTGGATTGTTTGGTGTAGATGTGTATAAGTCCTTTATATATTTTGGATATTAACCCCTTGTTGGAGCTGTTGCAAATACTGTCTCCCATTCAGCTTCTTGTGCCGTGCTGATGCTTTTTAGTTTGATATGGTCCCATTTATTTATTTTTGCTTTACTTCCCTTGTCTTTAGGGTCAAATTCATAAAATGTCCTCTATGACCAGGTCCATAAGTTTAGTACCTGTTTTCTTCTATGTAATTTATTGTTTCAAGTCTTATATTTAGTCCTTTGACCCATTTTGAATTAATTTGTGCTCATGGGGACAAACTATAATCTAGTTTCATTCTTTTGCATGTGGTTTTCCAATTTTCCGGCACCATTTATTGAAGATACTTTCTTTTTTCCATTGTGTATTTTTGGCAAAAATTATTTGCCCATATGCTCGTGGTTTTACTTTCTGGTTTCTCAGTTCTGTCCCATTGGTCTGTTTTTCTGCCAATACAACGCTGTTTTGATTATTGTAGGTCTGTGAAATAATTTGAAGTCAAGTAGTGTGATACCTCCAGGTTTGTTCTTTTTGTTCCCTCAGGATTGCTTTGGCTATTTTTTTGTGGTTCCATTCAAATCTGATGATCTTTTTTGTTCTATTTCTTTAAAAAATGACATTGGGACTTTGATGGGGATTGCATTAAATCTGTATTTTGTTTTGGATAATATGGCCACTGTAACTATGTTGACTCTTCCAATCCAAAACACAGAATATCTTTCCATTTCATTGTGTCTTTTTCAATCTTTTTTAACAGGGCCTAATTAATCTGGTCTTTTCCTTTGGTTGCTTATGCTTTAAGATGTCTTATCTAAGAAACTATTGCCAAAACCAAGGTCATGAAAAATTTATATCTATGTATTTTTCTAAGGATTTTAAAGTTTTAGCTCTTATATTTAGATTTTTGGTTCATTTTGAATTAATTTTTATATATGGTGTGAGGTAGGGGTCCAGCTTCATTCTTTCGCTTGTAGATTTTCAGCTGTCCAGCACCACTTGTTGAGGACACTACTCTTTCCCCTACTGAAGTGTCTTGGTACCTTCGTCACAAGTCAAAGGGCCATAAATGTAAGGGTTTATTTCTGGGCTCTCAATTCAATGTCATCGATCCATATGACATCCTTATGCCAATATCACGGTCATATAACACTGTGGCTTTTTAATACATTTTAAAATGAAGAAGTTTAAGTCCTCCAACTTTGTTTTTTTCAAAATTTGGCTATTTGGGGGAGGGGCTTTGAATTTCCACATGAATTTTAACATCAGCTTGTCAATTTCTGCAACAAATGGAAGACCAGCTGGGCTTCTGATAGGTATTGCATTGAATCTGTAGATTAATTTGGGCAGTATCACCATCTTAATAGTATTAAGCGTTTCAATCCATGAACATGAAATGTCTTCCCGTTAATTTACATCTTTCAATGTTCAACGTTCTTTTCAGGGTGCACATTTTGTTTTCTTTTATTAAATTTACTTCCAAGTACTTACTCTGTTATTTCAAAGAAAGTTGTCTTAATTTTTTTGTGTGTGCTCATTACTAGTTAGTGCATGATTGATTTCTATGTATTGATCTTGTATCCTCTAAACTTGCTGAACTCACCTATTAGTTCTAATAGGTTTTCTGGTGAATGAATTACTTAAATTTTCTAGGTACAAGGTCAGGTCATCTGCAAATAGTTTCACTTCTTCCAAGCTGGACACCTTTTACTTCACTTTCTGGCCTAATTTCCCTGGCTAGAACCTCCAGTACAGTGTTGAATAGAAGTGGCAAGTGGTCACGTCTGTTTTCTGCTCTTAGGGCAAATCCTTTAGTCTTTCACCATTAAGTAGGATGTCAGGTGTGGGTTCTTTGTAAATAGCCTTTATCAGGTTGAAGAAGTTTCGTTTCTAGCCTGGTGTTTTTGTTATTTTTAAGTGAAGGATTGTAGACTTTTGTCAAATACCTTTTCTGTGTCAATGAGCTGATCCTGTCATTTTGTCTCTTTTCCTGTTGCTACAGTACGTGGCAATACTGAGCCAGCCGTGGACCCTGGGACAAATCTCACTTGGTTATGGTGTATAATCCTTTTCTATATATTGCTGGATTCAGTTTTGCTAGTACTATGTTGAGGATTTTGTATCCATATTCATAAATGATTCTTAGTGTGTAGTTTTCTTTCCCTGTGATATCTTTGGTTAAGATATCAGGGTGATATTGGCCTCAGAGAGTTAAGAAGTGTTTCCTCCTTTAAAGTTTGTAAGAGTTGGTGAAGAATTAATATTTATTTACATATTTAGTAGAGCTCACCAGTGAAGCCGTCTAGGCCTGCAGTTTTCTTTCCATATATAGTTTCTTTCATTCCTAATTCAATCTCATAAATTTATTCAGATTTTCTAGTCCTACTCGAGTCAATTTTGGTAGTTTCTTTCTAGAAATCTATTTCATCAGTGTAATCTAATTCATTAGCATACAAGTTGTCCATGGTATTCCATAACTTCTTATTTTGTAAGGTTGGTAATGTTCCACTTTCATTCCTGATTTTAGTAAACTTTTTTGATGTTGTTCCATATAAAGGCTCATCACTTTCGCCTATCTTTCCAAAGACGTTGATTTCTCTATTATTTTATGCTCTAATTCTTAGTTTGCCTTCTGCTTGAGTTTACTTTGTGCTTTATTTTCCAGTGTCTTAAAGATAGGACATGGCTTTGAGATACTAATGTAGGTATTTATAGCTACAGATTTCACTGTGTCTCCTAAGTTTTGGTATGTTGTGTATTCACTTATTTCAAAGTATTTTCTAATTTTTTTTCCCCTTTCATCCACTGGTTATTTAGAAGTGTATAGTATGATTTCCATGCACTTCCAGCTTCCCTTCTATTTTTACTTCCTTATAACTGGAGAACATACTTTGCACAATTTCAATTCTTTTAAACCTGTCGAGGCTTCTCTTATGGCATAGCCCGTACTCTACCAGGACACGCTCCATATACACTTGAGTGTATTCTGATGTTGAGGTAGTGTTTTCTGTACGTCTGTTGGTCTAGCTGGTTTATGGTGTTCACGTCTATTCCCTTGACCTTTTGCCCAGCTGTCCTATCAACTGACAACAGGGTATTGAAAGGTCCGATTGTCCATCCCTTCCTTTCATTATGTCAGTTTCTACCTCATTTAGAGGAGGGTTGCTTATCATTGTAAAATGTCCCTTTAACTGCAGCAACATTTTTTCAGTCTACTTTGTCTATTATTAGTAAAGTCACTCAGACTTTGTAAGTCTGCATGGAAGCTCCCTACCTATAACTGTTATGTCAACCTATTTGTATCTTTGAGTCTAGCGCGTGTCCTGTGCACAGCATAGTTGGACTGCTTTTTATTCATTGTGGTATTTTTATTGGACTGTTAATCTACTCACATTTAATGTTATTGGATTTATGTCTGCCATTTCGCTTTTTTCAGTGTCATGTCTTTCGTTTCTCTGTTCCTCCTTTACTACTGTTCTTTGCATTGTTTCTAGTGTAACATTTTATTAACAGACTTTATTTAGAGAGAGGGAAAGGAAGAGAGGGACAGAAACAACAGTGTGTGGCTGCCTCTCACACACCCCCTCCCTACCAGGGACCTGGGCCCACAACCCAGGCACGTGCCCTGACCGGGAATCGAGTCAACAGCTCTTTGGTTCTCAGGCTGGTGCTCAATCCACTGAGCCACACCGGCCAGGGCTACAGTGTAACAATTTCTTTATAATTTTCATTCAATTCAATAAAATATAATTGAAAAAGTAGATTCATATACCCTAATTGTTCTAAATATACTCAAATTTTCCCACAATGGAATTAAATCCTTAAAAATCATTAAAAAATTTTTTTGGATCCATATCAAAACTTTTCTCTCGTTTAGATGAATCTATTTAACTTTATAACAACAAACTTATCAATTTCTCTCAAATTAAGAACTTTTCTATCCAAGTACTGATTCTGTCAACTCCAGATTAACATCAAATTCAAAGAGGGTATTGACATAACTTGAAAAGCAACCCTAAACTTACCAGTGTTCTTCAAACTTTCCTTGTACACTTTGCAGTCAACTTACAAAATGTTGGTAAGTTAAAATCTGTGTAAAAGTCAGTATTTATGAAGTTTAACCTAAATTCTTCTATCTGTGAAAGTGACAGATACGCTTTTCCATTCTTCGGAGTTTTTAGTTCCTGTGCAGTGTGATCGCAGTGAGAAAATGTGTTACCCCACTGACAAGTTTTGCTTTGAATTGCTGGTATTTGGGAAGCATTCCTTTTGTTTCAAGATAATCTTAAATGGAAATTGTGAACAAAAAGAGGGCTACGTACTAAACCTATGAAGCTTAGGAGAGGCCTGTGTGGTGACCTTCTAAACTCAGATACCACAAGTAACCACACAGGATGGCCTGCACAGAGGAATGCCTAACTAAAAGCACGTGGTAGTCACGTCCCTCAGCCTGTGACTTTCTTGACAAAAGGTCAATCCTCACCTGAAATGAGCCTATTGTCCTTTTGCATCTACGATAACATGCCTTTGAAATGTCAAGAGGAACCAACCTCCTTTTCAGACCCGTCACGGGCTCCCTGCATGTTGTCACTGTGTGCTGCAGATGTGACTATCCTGTACCCACCGATGTCAAAGCCGTTGTTTCTCCTTTTCACCTTTCACCCAGTTCTCGAGTTCCCCACTTTGCTCTCTCCTGCCTCCTTAACCTCCCCACCAATGGACTTCATGAACCCGATCTGAGGTTTCCTCCTTTGATTCTAATGGATAAAATAAGCAGCAAAACTGCTATTCTTGGGAGTAGTTTCTCAACCCATGGAGATTTTGCTTCCTGGTAACTGCCGTCAGTTTGGCTCAAATAAACTTACAAAAATCCTCTACAGGTTTGGATGCTTTTTACATTGGCAGAACAGTAAGCCACTGTTAAAATTCCTTCATAATTCAGCCAATGAGCATTAGTACAAGGGACAGAATCATTAAATTTGTCTTTCCTTTCTATTCCTCTGAGCAGTTCCCACAAAGTGGTGACGGTCCTTATTTTGACCTACACACACTGAACAATGTTAGCAACTGCGACACTTTTCAGTCTGTTTCAGAAAACTGAGTGCAACTATTTTCAATAAGCATTGTAAGGTTTTTAGAAAAGGGCGGGGTCCCGGACGCAGTCTCCTTTACACATTCGTCAGTCAGACTTTTTCACCTAACATAGCCGAGCACTATCTGTAGTGCAATTATTTCTTTCCATATCGGGCATAAATTCTTTGGGCAATGTGAAATATGCAAAATACTTGTTTTAAGTCAGGGGTGTCAAACTCATTTTCACCAGGGGCCACATCAGCCTCGCGGTTGCCTTCAAAGGGCCGGATGTAACTTCAGGACTGTACGAATGTAACTACCCTTAACAGTTAAGCGAGCTCGGTGCTGCCCCCGGGTAGAAACCAGTGAGGGATCAGATAGAACAAGGTGGAGGGCCGGGTTCGGTCTGCAGGACTTGTGCCTGCCATCTGTGTCTAAAATTACTTTAGGGTCAGAACTCACATTTCTTTGTATACTTGCAAGTCCTTTAAGACAAAACATATACCAAGTACCAACCGAACAGTGTCTTTTCGTCACAGTGCCTTTTAGCCCGCCCTTTCAACTCTCAGCTCAGCTGAAGAAACTTAGTCTTTTCCTTTTAATTTTCTGACAAAATTCCCATAATACTTTAAAAAAGCATCTCCATTAAATTTTTTCTCTACAATACAAGCCAAATATATAAGCTCATATCCTGTTATAAACGGTTTAAAAACTTTGTTGGACACTTCAGGTAATTCATTTCATCTATTCTCTTTGGAGGAAACACTCATTTTTCCCCTTTTGCTCTGCTGCAGCAAACTGCAATGGTCGCTCAGCATGAAATTTGTGATGCGCCAACTCCTAGTCTTCTCCAGCTGTGGTACTAGCAGTTCTGTATTAGAACTGACTTTCAATTTAGTTATTTGTCCATACTGTCTTACACGGGTATAGTCAATTTATGCTGCTTGCACAAAATATTCAACGAACATTATATATTACTTTGGTGAACAAAGCACTGTCAGAGCGGAATCAACCACTCGACATCAACTGGTGACGTTTATGTGGAACACAAACAAGCGATACACTGGTCCCACAACGCAACAGGTCACGGGAGGTGTGGCCCCACCAAAATGACGTTTCCTTTAACAGAGAGACATTTTACAGCTCCAGTCACACCAGCCACATTTCAAGTACTCAAGATCTACTCGCGGCTCAGGACTACGATAGTGGCCACCACAGTCTAATCCGCTGCACGAGGGGAACTCGACTGGTCTTGAAATTCTGGGGTCTTCCCCGTGTGTTGTGTGTTGCTTTATTAAAGTGCTTTGTAAGGTCTAGTCTTACCTACTGACCTTTGAAAGGTAGTCTTTGTACATTTAGGTCATTTTCAAGAACGTAAAAGAGTATACAGGAAACAGGCTACAAAATTAAGTCAGCATCAAATACTGTCTTTTATTGTTTTCTGGATTTACTCAACTGTTTGGTAGAGGCACATTGGATCTGTTTTGCAGACTAAAATCTGAATTGAAAAAAAAGGGGAAATAAAATTAAAATGCACCTTGAGAAACAAGATTCTTTGACCAAATGTTTTTGTCAGCTCAGCAAAGAAAAAACGAAAGCCTTACTGGTAAAGACACGAAGTGTCGAGCTGGATGGAGTCTGCCCCATAGAGAGTGCTTACCTGCCTGTCTTTTCTCACACCAGTGCATGAGGCAGGGATCGAGGCTCCTACTGACTCCACTTCTAAACATCTCCAATTCCCTTCCTTTCTACTCCACTGCCCTGCAAGCTGTCCTCAGCTTGTCTTCTCTCAGTGGAAACATGTCAGAACCCAGCTAACCAGTCTTATTGTTTTCATCTATCCTCCGCAGTGCTGCTACAGAGAGACCGGGGCCTTTCTAAAAGGCACACCTGGTAATGCTACTTACATTTCAAACCCAGGGTGGCTCTTTACCGTCCCCCACAGGATGAAGTTCCAACTTCAGCAGTGGTTCAAAGCTCAGAGGTACCAGAGGTACGTGCTCCAGCCACTCTAGTGACTCCCTGCAGAAAACCACGCCATTCGCAGGTGCACAAGTTTCCTATATCCCTCACTTGCACCACTGCCGGACAGTCGGCCACCTGCATTAGTGTGAATATTAAACAGGGAGCAAGTCCTGAGTTTTGCAGATTTCTTCTAGCTGGCTTTGGTCACACCACCGTACCTATTTTCAGTGAATTCACGGACCAGGTTTTCAAGTCAGGTCAACTTTGGAAACAAGAGCACCAGCAGGGCTGCTCTGAAGGGGAGATGCAGCGGTCAGCAGGGCCACGGGCTGGCGGGCAAGGCCGTGCACCAAGCTCCTCGTGGCAGACCCGGAATAATTTCATGTGTTTTTGAGTAGAATGACTAAGTTTGCAGTTCAAAGAAAATGAGAGAACTGATTATCTCCTTACTCATTTGATTAAAAATATAAAGGTTGCTAAGGAAACCATAGAAACTGATCGATCTTCAAGGCACCTTGCCATCCAGCAGTTCTCCCAATGCCCAGCTTTAGACTAGCTGGTTAGACTCATCTGGGGAACAATCTACATAGAACATGTTGTATTTTATTACATGGAGGGAGTTAACGTACAGGAATATTCCTCAAATTCTTGTGAAATTCTAGATTCTTCTAACATATAACCTGGATATACTAAAATGGTCTTTACAGTACTTGTGAATTATTTAAAAATCATTTTAGATTTGAATACCTAAATACTACTCCAAAAAGAGAATTCCCGGTATATACAATATTGTTACCTAAAATCTGAAAACTTTAT
>VMDR010003630.1:0-69590 GCA_007922815.1 Macrotus californicus
GTTTCCATAAGTAGTTTTATGGGTAGAGAACAATGTCCTTTTGTTCCCATGTTGCCTATGGCTGCCCTCAAGTTAGGGAGGCAGAGTCTAATACTTGCCAAAAGGGGGAAACATTTACCATCTGGCCCTTCACAGAAAGAAAGGCTGACCCTGGCCTGGACCCATGCTGCTCAGCCTTGAGCGTGCCTGTGGAGCGGTCGGGGAGCTTGTGAAAATGTGCACTCTGACCCAGGAGGCCTGGGGCACCTGCGTGTCCATTTCTAATGAGCTGAGGGTGACACTTGAGGTGCCAAGGGCCCAGTGCAGGGTCAGCAGACTGATTCCTAAAGGGCCAGGTGATAAACATTGTGGGATCTGCAGACTTATGTGGTCTTCTTTTTTTTTTTTTTTTTACAAGGATTCAGATCTTTAGGGGAAAGTGGACATAGGCCCATGGAGAAGGACAGGGTGGCTGTGTGCCAGGACACACTGGTCTGCAGAAGCAGGCGTCGGGCTGGGTTTGGCCCAGAGGTCTAGTCTGCTTGTCACTGGTCTAGAACGTTGGTGTTAGGTGCCCATTAACCGTCAGGCGTGGTCCCGCCTTCAGTTTGCTTGCTCACTTTATTACCTGGCTTCAGAAGCGGTGACAACGGAAATAGAAAGTCACTCGACTCTTCCACGCCAGGCCCCAGGTTAAGCACCGAAGTCTTCTCCTGTTCAGCCCTCACCACAAATTCTAGGAAGCAGATCCTGTCATTGTCCTTGCTTACAAACGAGGAAGCTTAGAGAAAAATAACTTTTCCCGAGCTGCTGCAGCAGGTCAGTGGTAGGCCCGGGCTAAAGCAGAGCCCACGATTGTTGATGACCGCGGGATTGCTGGGTAACGGGCTGGAGCGCCTACACCCACGGGAGCTCCGCAGCCGGAGAACCGGACTGTGCCACCCCGGGTTCCTCCCTGGGGGGCCTGGCGTCCGCACACCCGCACAGCAGGAGAAGGAGCCTCAGTGTGGAACCAGCGTTCCATGTCAGTATCAAAGAACTGGGGGTTTGGCCCGGCCCGGGGGGCCGAGATTTGGTGCCGCCATCCCCTGTTCTGGAAGTTAGAGCTGAGAGAGAGCTCAGAGGCACACTTTCACAGCCTTGGATTTTCCATGCTCCAGAAGTGAAATCTCTTTACTTTATAATAATGTGTTATTTTAGGCAACAAAGAGTATGTCGTGCTGCCTTCCCTGCATACTTTGGAATTTTCAATTATACAATGAACATCCCTTCTGACCACAATGACTGAAATTACATTTCTCTCTCCAAATTCTTCTGGAAATGTTGTTCCTCCTTCTTCAAAATCGTTACTAAAGTAGGGAGTAGACCTTGATTCTGGCCTAGAATATAAGATTAGTTTTATCTGTCTTTACACTGTTATTTTTGCGTAAATTAATGTTTCTAAGTAAGGCACATGTCAGCTAACTACATTATAATAGATAAATAGAACACTAAGAGCAAACATGTTTTAATAAAAATGCTTTTAAAATATTTTTCTGAAGTTCCAGACACAATATTCTTAGATTACAGATGATACACGGAGAAGCATAGTTGTGTGATTTTCATGAATCACTTGTTGAATAACTTTATATCACTGCCTGATGGTTAACAATAATTTCCATTTTATGAGTAATCAATGTAGGTTACAGGGCAAGGAGTATAGCAAAGTTTCCTAAGTCCTAAAAGTCTACCATCTAAAATTTTTAGACAGTACCGGAAATAGAGTCAGAACTTTCGATGATCTGATACAGCCGTCTGTATGCACCCTATTTTTCCTGTGTAACTCCAGACTGACTAGGTAAAATCCATAAAGCCATTTGCTGCTTCAACACAAATACACTGGAGTTTTCCCCCCGAATCTGGGAATATGTGTTAGTTTCCTAAGGCTTTCATTACAAAGTACCACAAACTGAAACAACACAACTTGGTTGTGTTATAGTTCTGGAGGCTAAAAGTCTGAAACCAAGGGGTCGTCAGGGCCACACTCCTTCTGAAGGCTCTCCAGAAGGTCCTTCCTTGCCTTTCCGCCTCTGAGGACAGCCAGCAGTCCTCGGCGCTCCTTGGCCTGGAGCTGCGTCACTCCAGTCTCTGCCTCCAGGTCCCCATGGTGTTTCCTCTGTGTCTCCATGTCTTCACGTTGCTGTCTTGTTATAAGGACTCCAGTCGTACTGGGCTAGGGCCCAGCCTACTTGGCTGCAGAGACGATGTTGCTTTCCAGGCAGATTTGCTGTATGGGGGTGGCATGTACGCGGCTCTGTTGTGCAGGTCATGCCTGTGGGGGGCAACTGCCCCTTTGTAAGCGCAGTGGTAAGGGAGGCTTTCAAAGGCATTTGCATTCGAACGGGACTTTGGGGGACAACTAGGAGTGCATCCTGGAGGAAAGGACGCAGTGGGAGGGGCACGGGAGGCTGCAGGTTTGGGTAAAGGTGTGGGCGTCAGAATGAGCAAAGTGTGTATTTACTTGATTAAAACTGTCTGCTCTTTATGGAGTATTAAGCCTCAGTTAATACTGGCTGCAACCCTTTGATCCCTGTTTTGAGATGGCAGACTGAAACTCAGAGAAGTTAAGCACTCTGTCTCTGCCCCACACACCTGGAAGGTGGCACTTCTGGGACTGGAATCCAGACAGTCTGATTGGAACCCAGCCCGTGTTGCCAGCCACTGTGATGAAAACGGCAGTTTGGAAAAACTGTCATCACAGGGTGGTCAGAGAGAAGGTTGAAGAAGCAGGCTGGAGAGAATTGTGAGGAACTCGGTTCATCACATTAGGAGTTGGAGCTTTGAGGACCGCAGGCAATCAGACAGGTATGCAAGCTTTAGGGAAAGGTGTCGAAGGACCAGATCCCTGCGGAGTAGTGGGTGGGTTGGGGGAGGGTGGCTGGAGCCCAGAGGCTAGAGAGGAGGCCGTGTTAGAAATAATGAAGGTTGGAACTAAGGGACAGTGGGGTGATGGGGCGACAGAGTCACGAGATGCTTGTCGGGGAGAACCAGCCCCGTGCTGATGATTTAGGGGGTGCCCCCTCCGTTGCACCACTTGTACTCCATTCTCACCCTTGCACTCCAGTGCTCAAGGTAGAAGCCGTGTCAACCCAAGTGATCGGGACAAGACTTTCAACCCGTAACCTTAGCCTTAGCGAGGCGAGTAAGAACGTGCTAAGGCTGTTTACGTAGTCAAAGAAGACACTAAACTATTTTCCAAAGACCACTGACCGTATTTCAAAACAAACTACATAAAAGTGGCAGAAAATGTTTGTCGAACTGCTCTGATGCAATCTCGTCTGTTTTTATTAAGCTGTAACTCCTCTGGGTTACAGTCACCCAAGGGTCACCGTAGGTAGAGCCACACTTCCGCATCCCAGCTTATCCAATGGAAGCCTACTGTTGGAAAAAGGTCTGTAGTATCTTAACCGTGGTTTTAATTTGCTACCAAGTTACTGTAAAAACATTTCCTGTTAATCTGAAAGCGAGGCACTCATCAAGGGTCCCGGGTTGCCTTTGTGTGGGCCAGAGGGAACCAAACGTGTGTCTGCTCGTGGCTGTGGCCCTGGTTCGCGGAGCTGCCGAAGCAAACGCGAATTTCCCACAGGGCACTTCTGGAATTTTATCAGAAGACACCAACCACCAGAGGAAGACTTATTACAATACTATGTATTTCCCTTAAGTTAATTTCCTTTGTTTTGTAGAATTATTTTACATACGTGACTGGTGCCACCACAGGCCACGCATTGTGACTCTTGCTTACCTTTGGTGACATTTGGCCTCTCTGTGCGCCCTTGGCAGCTCTCCCCAGTGCCGGCCGGGGCCGAGCGGCACAACGCCATCAGTCAGGCAGAAGCTCGGTGTGTGGGCCTTCCTTCCACTGTGGGCCGGTGCCTTGCCAGTGTAATGTCATCCATGTGGGGAGATGAGACACAAGCTGACACAGTCCTGCGCACACGTGCCTCCCTAAACGGAAATCTAGTAGGTATCGAAGAGGGTGCTCAAAACGCCGTTTAGCTGGTTACATGCTGCACGGTGGAAACTGAACTTACCTGAAAATGGCCAGCACCCTTTTCCTAGGGTTGCCCAGGCACCTGAACACAAAGTGAACCCTGACGTGTGTGTGTGTGTGTGTGTGTGTGTGTGTGTGTGTGTGTTACTGCTTCTGTGACTGACTTCCAACTTGATATTTTGTATCAGTGCCGGATACAGTCATTCCCAGAATGTTAATGGGGAATGTTGAGCACTAAGTTAGAATGCAGTGTTGTAGGATCTGAAATGAATGTAGCAATTAAGGAGTTTCAATTCTTGTGCTTCATCACTTCTGAGAGGGCGTTCTTTTATGAATTAAGTGTTCTGAAAAACAGCAGCTCAAAGGACAGGGGGAATCATTTATCTTTGTTCTGGTTGAAAGGCGCATCTGGAGAAGGATGCGAAGGATGAACAGTGACGCCAGTTGCTGACAGTGTGGACTCACCAGCAGTGCCTGAGAGCACAGACATCGGTGCTGTGGCTTTTGTGTCACTGTCAGGGTCTGTAGTGACACAGACAGAAGGCACCCCATCCCATTCTCAACACCGGGCTGCCGCTGCAGCATGAGGAGGCTCTGCGTCACGTGATGTTCTCGTGGACTTACTGTAGGCTAGGTGTGCGGGGACGTCTAGAACCGACGTGCTGCATCAAAGGTGAGGCCCAGCACAATCCCTGGGACCCAGCAGGGAACCAACCTGGAAGCAGAGGGCTAACTGGGACCTGTGATGGCTTTTTCGTAGTGAAGCATCAAACACATTTGGGGAATGATTATATCGCTATGTGGTCCATTTGGCATGTAGTCTCCGCAAGGCTTCCTAGCAGTTTAAAAACGGGTCTTTAGATGAGAGAGCTAGGCCTGGGGCCTGGAGCGAGAGTCAGAGTTAGGGCCGGAGGCTGGAGTTAGAGGGCTTTGCTTCCCCAGCCCTCAGTTCTCAGACCCCTGGGAAGGGGGCCGAGAGGTTTGGTTTGGCTTGGCCCACTTGGGGATTTACTTGACTAGGGTCCAGTGTGGACTAGGGCATGTGGACACTCTGAGGTGTTAGTGTTATGATGCATGGCCTCAGATTACTCAGAATCAGTGGCACCGGGGCAGGGAACCCTTGCCTGTCAGTCCCCCTCTGGGCAACTGCCATTCGCAGCAGAGAGAACTCAGCAGTGGCACCCGCTGCTTGGGCATTGGCCTCATGGGTGATAGAAAGTAGAGGGCACAGCCACGTTCACCGCAGACAAGCTTCTGTCCTGTGCTGACGGGTCTTCAGTGACTATGCATTGATGGGCCTCACCGGAGTGAGGACAGTGGCAGCGACCCTGGGTCCTTGGGCGCTCCAAGGACAAGCCGCTGGGCTTTGTGGCTTTCCAGAGCTAGAGATGTCGAAGTAGGACTTGAAAGAATTAAAGAGCATCAATAGCGTTATGATGTGTACAGTTTCACAGAGGTACTTAATTTATTAAAAAAACAATTTAGAGAATTGTAAATGGTGGCCATGATGGGAGTCGGAGAAGAGGTGGCAGTCCACCACCCGGAGGCCTTGCCTGCCCGACCTGGAGAACTCAGTGCCCATGTGCTGCCAGTGCTCGGGGCCTGCACCCGTGTGGGCTGCCCGGCTGGTGAGAAGCCCGTCTGCAGCGAGGCCGGTGTTTCCCAGGCCCGCCAGGCCGTGGGCAGGGCAGGCCACTGCGTGGGCTAGCTGGTGGGGTCAGCGATCCTTTGGATCCAGTAATAAGTGGCTGGGAAAAAGGGTCTGTTTGCCGCCATTTGGAATGAAACACTTTCCAGGACTCCCATTTCATCCCCAGGCTGGCTACCCGGCAGAATGTTGATGTGGTTGAATACGAAACCGCAGAACCAAGGCTCAAGAGAACTGTCCAGAAATGAGTCTGGAAGGGGCCTGTGGCCGCAGTGACAGAGGGGTTGTGACGGGCCTGCCGGACTGTCCCCGAGGGGCGCACGATGGGGGGCTCACGGCTCTTTCAGCAGCCCGATGGGGCAGCACGAGGGGCACCCAGCGGAGCCAAGCTCGGGGAGAGAAGCTGAAGGGCTCTCGCCTGGCCCTGTGCCCCTCCGCACTTGAACCGCCGAGCGTGGCCCTGGGGGCCCCGGCCTGGTCTCCAGCAGGAGCCTTGGGTGGCATCTGCACTGGCATCACGCACGGGGCACCGAAGCCGGAGCCAGCGAGGCAGCCTGGGCCCTCCTAGAACGAACAGCTCGGCTGGCACAGCCCCGGCGGGCTCGCGAGCAAACAGCGCCACACCCTCGGTCGTCCGTGGGGAATCCACAAGCGCTCACATCCCGGTCACTGTGGTGTGGGGTCCCCTCGGGCTCGGCCTGGACATGACTCCCTCCAGGGCGTCCTCCCTGACCACAGCTGTCACCAGGTAGTGTTGAGCCTGGGATGCGTGTTCCCCTCGGGGGCTTTCATCTTACCTGCACGTTTGCTGGGCTTCTGTTGACTTGACTCTGGTCTTCTATTACCTCGTCAGCAGGACAGTGCTAAATGACTAATAATGCACATTTTTTCCACACACAAGGCTACTCGTGAGATAAATACATTCTCAGAACGCCAAAGTACTCAGTGAGTAGAGCCAAATCCCCCAGGCAGGATGGCCGGGGTGGGGCCCGGGGGCCTGCAGACACACCTCCAGTGTGTTGGGGTGAAGTGAGTAACTTTGAAGGCTATAATTCCCAACTTCAAAGTAAGTAGAATTACTTACAGCAAAGCCTAATCTGATGTGATTTGATTGGCCTGTATTCTGTAAATTTAATAATACCATTCCTAAGATTTTTAAATTATTGATTTTTTAAAGTGAAGATGAGATATTTTAAAGGTTTTTTCCGGTCAAAGCTGAATTACATAACAGATTTTATTTTCCTTGGTGTGTGATGAAAAGGTCGGGCAACGGCTCTGACCAGCTGGTGCGTGTTTGTTAGTCGGTTCTCGGGGTGGGGGTGGGAGTCAGGGCTCACGGCATTTGACGGCGACCACGGTGCACGTTCTCTCTTGTGGCACGTCGCCGTGTCAGACTGCCAGCGAGCTGCCAGCCGGCTCAAAGCCTCCTGAAAGCGCCGTGGCCGGCCCTCGCCAGGCCGTAGGAGCCAGCGCCAGCACGCTGGTGGAGACTGCGTGCAAACAGAACAGCAAACAGCGTCTGGGACAGCGCTGGTCAGATCGGCGACCAGCCGCAGACGTGGCGCCTCAAGCACTCGTCTTAGGACCCTCCAAGCACCTAGAAAAAAGAAGAGACAATACGGGGGGCGGGGAAAGTGGGTTTACAGGGGCGAGTATGCGAAACAGAGCTTGTTCTTGCGTTGGCATTTACTGATTGATTGTTTTATAGCGTGTTTGTGTTACGTAAACCTCTGCAGTAGGGCTAAGAGTGGGGAAGCCACACCGTGTTTGTCATGCCCGGAACCTTACATCAGGTACAGTTTTGAAAGAGTACAAAATGGAGTGCAGAGTTCCTTAGGACTCGGAGGTCAGCAGCAAATGTGCCTCTCACGCTCGATGGGAGTGTCACTTGCTGCATGTTGTCAGAAGCTCAGCATCAGTAAATGGCCGTGAGCGAGTGTGCACTGCCAGCCCCTTCGCCTGACCTCGTTACTGTTTAATTTATGTTCCTGTGTGTTTCCTTGTTGGCATCCTTTCCCTCCAGTTGCTTTCTCCGCCTCAGAGCCAATTTATTTCACCAAAATAAATACCCTTGAGAAAGCTCTTTGTCAGCAGACTGTCTACAATGTGTAACTAAAACAGTTAGATTTCTCTTTTGAACACCACTCTTTCAATGAAAACGTTCTAGGGGTGCTGCGATCCTGTGCCGGAGTTTGGGGCGTTTTTTGAAAACTAACCTCTTAATAATCCCACCCTACTTGAAAACATTGATACTTTAGGGAGAAGAGGCTTAGTTGTTTGTTTCATCTTCCAGAATTGAACGTTACAGGTGAAAGCGTAACTTCCTCCGTTCTTTCCAGCAGCCGAGGCCTGGGACCCAGAAGGTCTGTCGTGTAGATGCAATGCCTCTTGAGGCATTTTTCAGGCGGCGGCTAGCTGATCAGGAGTGCATTCACAGTAAATGTGCTCCCACACAGTCCTCGCTCCCAACAGGCACAGCCAAGAAATAGATTCACCAAAGAAATTTACACACTCAATTGGTCTTTACCAAGTCTTATTAAAAAATACAAGTGCTCCTATTTTTTAAGTAGTGAAACCCTCTCCTCTATTCTTGTTTGCTGTAACACGGGAGAGGCCTAAGAGCAGCACTCCAGAATAATAAGGAAGGAGGGCAGTTTTGTAAAAGGAACGATTAGATCAGAGGAAACAAGAAACGATACTTCTCTTTCTTGGGCTTCCACAGCTGCTTGGAGAGGTAGAGCAAGTTGCATATAATGGACTCTCTTTTATTTCATTTTGTAAAGCACTGGGTGCTCTCTCCTCCCCGAGGGCTTAAGACAGGCAGAAGGGCTGCTCTCAGTCACACCGGGAGCGAGAATTTTCTTTGCGCCTCTCAGGAAATTATTACCCAGGTCTTTTAATTCTTCAGCTTTGGCTGCTTGTCAGTTGGAAGCAGGGGTAGCTCTCTTTTGTGAGAAGGTGTTAAAACTGTACCTCTTAACAACCAGCCAGTCACACAATGCAGCTTGGAAATTTCCATTCACTTATGCTTTCCTTTCTATGAGTATAAAGATTACACTCTGATTCCTCAAGGAATTGTTTTTCAAATTACCCTATTAAACAAAATAAAGCACCTCCTTATCTGTAGCTACTTTGGTAAAAAAAAAAACAGGGAAGAGAAACAAAGCTTTTATTTCTTGGTGGCTGTTGAAGGAGGCCAGGTACAACACGAATGTGTTTTAAAAAAGAAGGTGGCTGAGAAGGCCAGCTGAAGTAGTGACCCCCACCCCCGTATTGTCTACTGGATACAAGCTTCCAGAGGCTCTCTTGTCCTTGAAGGCACAAGGTCAAGTGTAGAGTGTTCGGTGAGCTGCTCCGCTTTCCTTGAATTATCTTGGGTGCTTAGAACGGTACCCTCTTCACAGTTGACTTTTCTCCACCAAAACAAGCAGCAAACAAACAAACTCCACACCCTGGGAGATCACCCACCTCCCTGGTGGTCGGTGGGTTGTGCGAGCCTGTGACTGTTCCCCTTTCATTCTCTTCCCAGCTTTCCTTCCGTGGCCCCTCGTCACTCTGCAAAGCCTTTTGGGTTCCTGCTACTCTCTGAGCATCGTCAGTCAGTAAAATGCTACGTCAGTTGATAGCGGTTTGATCTCCGTGCCCATTTCTGCATCACGGACAGGATCCCTAAGGAGAGAAGGGCAGCCTCCCGCCCCTCCAGTAGGGCATACCAAAGCACACCGCTTGTGGCCTCTGCTTCCCTGCCCCTGCTCACCACGAATTCCCAGAGAAGGGTATGAAGAGGTCACTCCCTAGGAGAGTTCTAGTTCCTGATCCAAGCCTTTGCAGATTTTAAAAGAAAAAGCAATACTATAATTGAGAATATTCTGTTCAAGAAGAACCTCTGTTTTCTCGGTCTACCAGTACCAGAGATGAAGTAGTAGAGAGGGGCAGTCATTCTGGGGAAGAGCAGTGGCAACAGAATCACGGGCACGGGTAGGGGGCAAGGCGCAGGACTCCCGCCTGGTCCTCCTCTGCACTCACACTGATCGCTGTCCCACCCGGCCCTGGGCGCCCCCATGCCGGGGCTGCACAGTTGCGTCCGATTCTCCTCCAGCTGGACCTGTGGACAGGTCAGCAGTTACACTGTGGTGTTGGAAAACCGCAGGAAGCACCAAACAAAGCCACACCAGCACCGCCGAAACGGACAAACAAACAAACAACCCTATTTAATCAAGTGAAGTTGTCGTGATTTCTGCTTTTCCGAGTGACTCCGCCATCACTCAGCATGCTCCTTTGCATCTCATTAGCCTGTGTCTCATTGTGTCTCTCCATTGACCTTCATCTTCAAACATGGGGTTCCTTTTAATTTAAAAGGGTTTCCATAGTCCCACCCCATGCTTTCTAACGGACTTGCTGCTGGGAGAGATTAACGGTTGCCCTAGAAACTCTCAAAACATCAATTTCCCTGGAGCAGTATCTCACTAATCTCAGCACTTAAATCACAGTGTTTAGTTAGAGCCTGTTCGGAAAGGACTTTGAGGTTGATTAAAAGACCCTGATATGTCCCAGAGCAACCAGAAAGCTCAGAAGCAGCAGATCACCCATTTTGGAGGGTGACTGCTTCTAGTCAATGGAGACCACTTTGGTCAGGACCACCTAGAAGACACACAGTTGCCATTTACCAATGGTACAAGCAGAATTATAATTATTTGTAGTAATTCTATGCTTAACACACACGTGGCCTATATAATTCTCCTGCCATTTCTGGAATGGGGCATTTGGTCAAGGCACAGAGAAGCCTCCGTTCACACCGAGAGCACAGACTGTCTCTCCTTTCCCTCCCTCCCCCGCAGGGCGGGGCCGTCCCTCCTTCCTTGAGGATGCCAAGGGGACAGATGCTGGACTTGAGAGGTGTCTTGGAGCTGTTTGATTTCACCAGGACAGGAATGTCCTGTTGGCTCTTTGTATGACAATTAGAAAATTTGGCTGTTGT
Source organism: Macrotus californicus (assembly GCA_007922815.1). Lineage (NCBI taxonomy): Eukaryota > Metazoa > Chordata > Mammalia > Chiroptera > Phyllostomidae > Macrotus > Macrotus californicus. The sequence goes on from VMDR010003630.1 coordinate 10,636, forward strand.
GAATTAAAACCTAGTTTGAACGTTTGAAAATAAGTCATAGAAGGCTTTGCTTTCTATAATTGCCGATTGCATGTAACATAAATTTTATTAGCAGTATGCGCTGCTTTATTTTTTCACGGGGTTACCAACCATGTGCATTTTGAAATAGTTGCAATTTAAAAATGATAATCCTGGAAGTTCCATTTCTGTGCCTAGGAAAATATTTGAATATTCTTAACGATGTGACTTAATTTTAGATCGATTCCAGCTGCTAATTGCAGTCTGTTTTCCTCCAGCCGGTGGCCATCCACATACCTCTCACTCACATTTTCTTCCACGTCTGTTCTCAGGGGTGACGGTCCACTTTAAAAAAGAGGAACGCTAGGTGATTTTGGTGTTTTCTGTTCAGAAAATACCAAACCATTCATGCCTTTGGAAATTATGCCCAGAAGGAGCCTGTGGGCCCCCCACTGAGAATCCACCCTCTCATTTGTGAGGATGAGGACACTGCGCACACGGAGATGCTGGCGCACCAAGCCCACACAGCCAGTGCAGGCGGACCCCACGTGGAGCCGCATCCCTGGGCTCTTTGTCGAGACCACTCTCACTGTGTTTCCAGGACACCGCCTGTAGAAAAGGCTGAAATGCTGAAGTTTTCTCTCCACATCTGTGTTTTCTCGGTAAATCGGCCTCTGCCATGAGTTACAGTCAGCATTTCCAGTGTTGATCTGAGACCTCCTGGAGCTCTGGGCATTTGAGGTTAGCCCTTCATTAGCCACACCAAAAATGCTGACAGAGCCAGTCCGAGCCCCAGGTGGGGGCACAGGGGTCACTCTCTGATGCAGCGGGTGATAGCCACTCCGAGCCTCCGTGGAATGCCATCCCCTTCACTGCATTGCAGAGTTATTGGGGGTTTGGGAATCAGCTGAAATGTTTCATAGTTCACAACAATGTTATTTAAAGTTCATTAAAAATCACAAAGGTAAAAGTATTCATTTATAGCCCCCTTACCCTCTGGTTATTATTATAAATAATTTTCAAAGCACGATGAAGATAATGTTTCAAAGGAGCATGTCAACTTTCTACATATCTGACATTTATCATCCTAATGCCTGGGAAGGAATGCCTGACTCTGGAGGAATTTTGCTCTTTCCCCGGTAGGAGGTATACTATTCCGAGCACATGAGTCCGTTCCAGCTCCCTAATGATCAGAGTAATAGTAGTCATCCTTTTCCGGAGCACTTGCTAGCTGCTAACCCCAGGGATAAACACTTCACATCATCTTACTTAGTACTGCAGCCACTTGTTTAGATACTGTCGTCCCCCCCTCCCCCGCCCCCGCCCTGTTTGACAGGTGAAGTGATCGAGGCCAAGGGCTCAAGGTCCCAACGCCGACAAGTGGCAAGGCTGTGGTGAAACCTCAGTCATCTCAGTGTAGGTCCCAGCTCTTCGCCAGCACGTAAAGTCCCCTGAGGAGGACACGGCGTCCCAGAGCCGACAGGACTCGGTAGCATTGGTGACTGTGGTGGGCAGTGGCTCCCTTTATAAGGTGCATCACGTGTCAAAGGTGATGGGCACCTGCTCCCGTCATGACGTAATGTCACACAAGACCTTTGTAGACTGAGAGGGGGCGTTCACACAGCAAAGTAAGGTAACGTGATTCAATTTTTGTAAACCAAGGAACTGAAACAAAGTCCTCCGTGTATGTTTATGAGAAAGGAGAGAACCGTGAAAGGTTGCCCTCCTGGCTCACTTCTCGCGTCAGTTACTGCAGTCAGTGGGCGAGTCTGGGTGGTGAGTGTGCAGGTCCCCTCTGTAAAATGCTCCCAACTTACAAGTATTGACTTGGCTAAAGACTTCGTTTGTTTTCTCTGCGAGGTGGCTCTAGTGGCGCCTGGTGGTCTTTAACTTCATTCGAAACAATGTTGTTAGGTTGCGTTGTGACAGCTGTCATATCCGCGTGCATTTAAAAAGATCAGAATTGGCAACTTTTTGTGTGGCCATTTTAATATTGAAGATGGAAGAAAATAGGTAATGTTTTTGGCATCTTGTGCTTTATTATTTCCAGAAAGGTAAAAATGCAACTGAAACATGAAAAAAGATGTGTGCAGTGTGTGGAGAAGGTGCTGTGACTGACCAGATGTGTCAGAAGTGGTGTGTGAGGTTTTGTGCTGGAGATTCCTTGCTGGACGATGCTCCATGGTCGGGGAGACCAGCTGGAGTGGACGGCGATACAGCTGAGACAGTGGCTGAGAACAGTCAGTGTTCTACCACGTGGAGACAGCCGACATTCTCAAAATAGCCACACCAATAAAGCTTTTGGTGGAAGTGAAAAATGTGTCTTGTATTTTACGTATAAAATCATGTGGACTTTTTGGCCAATGCAATATCTGATAAATTTTTACACAAAATTTCTGAAAAAGTAAATAACTAAATACAGTCAAATTTAAATGGTATAATATTCAAAACTACTTATTTCTTTTTCATGGGAGGAGAAAAAGGAATTTAGATACTTTGATGAAAGCCTTGTGGAGTTCTTAGCTATATAGTAAGTGCTTTAGCCCATTTATTGTCTCACTTGGGATATGTGACTGTATAACTCTCATTTGTTAGATTGGAAACCCCCTTTTGGCCATTTGCTAGTATGATTTCATCTGGCATCTTTCGTCCTTTAAGTGTTTGTAGAAGAAGTGGTGGAAGTCTGGTCTTTTCCATTTGTTGGCTTTCAAAAGCTTGCTGAGAGACACCCTTCTAAACACGACCGCCCTCCGAGCACTGCAGAGGGAGCACCGTCAGTAAAGCTTTCAGGGAAAGAACCGAATGACCGCGGAATCGGAAACCTAAGCAGGGCATCTCGTTGTGTATGTTGCTTCCATGCTGTCCTTGTCTTTCACGTGGAAAACAGGCAGAGAAAGCGGTCTCAGCGCCAAGCAAGCACATACATTCACTTTCAGCCACTCTTTATTGCACAGCGGCTGCAGGGAGGCGGGCACAGAGTGTCAACGCCAGGTCCCTTCCCCTCCCCGCCTCTCCCACCTGACCCTCTTTCCCCATCTCCCTGTTCTTCACCCTCTTCTCTCCCTTTCTCTTCCTCCCTCCCTCTTGTTGTCCTTTTCCTCCTGCTGTCCCTCTCCTAGCTCTTTTCTGTCCCTTTCGTCCCTCCCAACTGCCAGACAGGCGTGCCAGGTCACTCTTACATTCTCTTGTCTCCAGTTTAGTCACCTTTGCTGTTCCTCCACGGGATCTCAGTGTCCTGTAGCCTCCGACAGTCCTCAGCCCTCTTTCTTTGTCACTGCCTTTCTGGTCTGGGCTGGCAGCCACGTGCGGCCGCGTCATCTTCCCAGTCTGGTAAAGCGCACCGGATCAACACCATCACCCTTACCTTGACCGCCCGCGAAACGCGACCTCATCTGCTCCTGGGAGAAAACTTCATCTCACACACTGAGTTATTGTCTCCATCTCACAGGGAGAAACTGAGACCGCAGACAGTGTCGGTCACTCGGGCAAGGTCACAGAGAGTGGTGGAGCCAGAGCCTCTCTTAACCCCGACGTGCTCCCGCCTCCACAGTGTCCGTGGCTCTCCGAAGGTGTCCACGGCTGCTCCGGCCGGTGTCAGGAGTCATTAGGGGCCCTGCCCTCAGAGGCCTCTTTGTCTGCCACCAGGATGTCCTGAAACTCTAACATTTCCGGTTTCAAATGACTTCCAGATTTTAAGCAGTGAATTGTCTTGCTACCAGGAAAATTTCAGAGGCCAAACTGCCAGTGATTTTATTTTTTTTCTTTAAAGAATGAGTGAACTGACATTAAAAACATTAAAAAAGAAGCCTAACGCTCTGAAACTTTCCTTCCCTTGGTTAATGCCTCTATTGTTTCTGTCCTCCACCATCTTACTAGAACAATACCTTTATAAAATAAACTGTAAGCATTTTAATAAACAAAAAATGATAGAATGCCTTTGTTTTCTTCCCCTCCCTTTGCAATTTGAATTCCACCTTCCCTGTTCCACTGAGATTACCACCCTCTACCTCTGCAAACCCAGGGGACGACTTCCGGTCCCCGTCTCCCTGCATTTTCCTGGGCCCTCAGCGGTGTTGATTGTTCCCTCCTCGAAACCGTGCTCTTCCTGGAGTTCCGTGGCCATGTGCTCTGAAAAATAGAGACATTTATTGAAGACGCTACAAGATTTAAGAAACACTGTACACAGGACAATGACATCTCAGTCTCCTCCAAAGTAGGCACCTTGGGACCTCACACGGTTCTCCCAGTCACCATCAGCTGCCCTGTTGTATTTTCCTGAATCTCATCAAAGGTCTAAAATCTCTTCCCTTTCAAAGGTGATTTTAGTTTGGGGAAAAGCCAGAAGTCACACGGTGCCAAATCTGGGCTGTAGGGGGGCTGAGTCACCTGGGTGATTTGACATTTTGCCAAAAAACTCTGCATGAGATGTGATGCATGAGCGGGCACGTTGTCGTGATGAAGCTGCCAGTCACCAGCTGCCCAGAGCTTCAGCCTTCTGAGCCATCTGAATAGTTTCCACAGAGCAATGTTCAAGCTTAACGCAGAAAGCTTGAAGCAGATTCATTGCTCTATTCAGTCATTTTGAATGTGACGGCCACACGGTGCACATGCTCCCTCAATGGCACCTACCGCCTCCACTGACCAGTACAGTGACGTCATCATTGTTCACGCATGCGCATCCCAGTCCACTCCCCTTGGATGCCAGGTCACACTGATGTCGTGCAAACCCTTCTTATATTGACAGTGGCTGGGTTTTTTTCCAGACAGACCGTGTGTTCTGTCTCTGGGTAATATCACCTATCTCTGAGTCTTAACTTGTTATTTAAAAACAACCCTAAGTGTGCATCTTTGGCTGAGGTCTAAGTGCTCAGTCAACACCCCGGGAGCTGGGCAGCACAGCCCCTCGCCCTGCACTCTGGAGCTGTTCCACTTTCTCATTATGCACACTACCGTTGAACACCCAGAAAACTCCGCACTGCCTGGTGCTTCCTCTGTCCTCTCTCTGTCCTCTCCCTGCTGCCCCTCATGCTCTAGCTCAGGTCCGTGTGCTCCACAGCATCACCAGTGGCCTTCTGACGGTGCCAGTGCTGCTGATCTCCGACCGGAACTCTTACGGCAGCTGGCCACATGATCAGACCCGTCCCTGCAGCTTTTTCCACGTTGTTACCAGAGTGACCTTCCCAAATTTCAGATCTGACTGTGCCGTTCCCCAGGTGAGTGAGTTTCTCCCGTGACCTTCTGAGGCTCAGAAGAGGACATTCAAGCTCAACAAAGCCCTTCCACATCTGATCCCAGCCTGCTTCTCTGTCCTTGCTTCCTGTTCCTTCTCACTTCTTCCTCCTTTCCTCCCCTTCTCCTTTTTCAAAGTCATCCAGTCCCTCTACTTCTTTCCCCTCATCTTCTTTGTATGCCCTCCTCTTCTTCATCACCCCTCGTATTGACTTGCTCGTCGTTCTGTGAGGATGGCGAGGCAGTCACACAGGCACCTTCCCCAGCGTGTCCGAGTTGACTCCTGCTCTTCCTCCCAGGGCCGGCTCGCGTCCTCTTCCTTCCAGTGTCTCCAAACTGGCTTCGCCACTTTACTTTTGTAGCGTGCCTGTCCTCTGTTACTCACAAACCGCCTCGTTACCACTTGTTTGGGCTCTGTGGTTCTCATCAGATCGGAAGTTTCTTAAAACTAGTAATTCTGCTTTTATTATTATTTTTATTCTCTATTACAAGGTTAGAATAGAGGGTGCGTATTTGCTGAGCTAGCTTAACTGAAAGCATGAGCTAGATGCTTTTCCTTGAGGTGATAGTGCTGTTTCTGTAAATGAGCCCGTGCGTGTTAACCCACCTTACCGTGCAGCTTCCTGCGAAGCCTGTCACTCCCGCCATGAGCTAAGCGCATAAGGAGCCGTATTTATGATTCCATGCCAGTCAGACTCCATTTAGTATGACTAAGAAAGTACGAATGCCATTTTGCGCTGAAACATCCTTAAAAATTTCCGCTTGGAAAAATCACTTCTATTTTCTCATGGAAATGACAGCAGAGGCAGTGCCATCTGGAATAACATTAGTAGCGGAAACCAAAACATTTGATCTCATCACTCTCATGGAATCTGAGGCTCATGTCCTCGAGTCATCTATTTTTGCAGTTTCAGATTCGTAGCACATATAGAGATAAATTACTTAATAATGACAAAAGAATGGACTCTGATCGTTAGCAGAAAGGGCTCAGCTCAGTGGAGCTTTTAAAAACATACTTAAGAGCTGTGGAAAAAATGAACCACGCAGATTCATTTAATCCGTTGTTTTTAATTAAAGCAAACCGCAAATTAATTGCTATACACCTTGCCTCCTAACAGTGCTGTTCTCCTTGGTCGTCTTCCTCAACCCTTTGCAACTTAAAGAAATGAATATGGTCGTGGAAATTCAGCTTTCCAAAAATGAGGGAGGTTTTTTATCATATTAATTTTTCTCCCCTTTAAAGTTCAGTTTATGATGGGAAAGACATAAAGTTAACCCCTATACAACTATTTCTGCCTTACTTCTAAGTCATAAGCCGTTGGCATTTTTTTAATCGAGGTGAAATCCACGCAATTGAGATTGCGCCCCTAAAGCTGGCGGTGTGCAGTCAAGATGGACTCGTTGTGATGCTCATGTGTGACAGCGAGGAGGTAGAGCTTGTCTGCCTGCCTTCCTCCCTTCCTTCCTTCCTTCCTCCCTTCCTTCCTTCCCTCCTTCCCTCCTTCCTTCCTTCCCTCCCTCCCTCCCTCCTCCCTTCCTTCCCTCCTTCCCTCCCTCCTCCCTTCCCCACCCACGTGTGCTCCTTCAAATGAACACGTACCGTTAGGTTTTTAGATCAGGTTTGAGTCTACTCACTGGGTGCAATGAAAACAAGGAAAAACGAAACAGCACCCCTGCCCCTAAACGTGCCCCCTCGGTCTTGGGCAGGGCGTTTCCAGTGTCCAGTCTCATTGGCTGAGGTAGACGTGGCTGGGGATGGAAGCGATGTCAGCGGTTCCAGTGGCATCCTTGCCGAGATCCCTGTTCTGGTGAAAGCCCAAGGGTGAGGTGTGTTTGCTGTGCCCCCCGAGTAAGCAGGACACTGCTCTGTGGGTCTTCCCTGACCAGGCCTTGGTCCTCCTTCAGTGATGCCTCCTCTGTGTCTCTGATCAGGAGCGAAGGCCTGCCCACGGCTGGTCTGTCTCCTCTGTGCTGCCTCGTTGGGAGAGGAGATCCCATGTCTGTCCAGACCTGGCTGCCCGGCTATTGGCTCAGGCGGCAAACAGAGCTGAGACCCTGTGGGGCCAAGCCTTCTCGTGGCCAGGCCAGCGACCTGCGGACCGGAGTCGGCGCCTTCGTGAGTTCGTGAGGTCCCGTGACGTCGCTCCCCCTCTTCTTATCTCCCACAGCAAAAAGCTACAAAAGAAACCTTAAGCAATGTTCTATACATTTACCGTTTTTCTTTTAGTCACGTTATTGTGATGGTTATCAATTAAAACCCCTGGAAACAGCGTCATTGACTATATGGATTAAAATGCATGGTCATCTCCAGATCAAAGGGCAAATGTGTAGGAATATATCCTTTTAAATTGATGCCAGTGAAGAGGGAACTTGCCAGCTTTTGTGGGTGTGAAGGAGTTCTAGCTGATGAGGAAAGGATGGCGAGGGTCTGGGGCCCGGGTTGCGTGGAAAACAGTATTCTGCTCTCCTTCACGTCCATGGGTGTGAAGCCTGGAGGGGGAGGTTTCCAGCACAGCAGAGAGCCTTCCACCCCTGCGTGCCCATCACTGACGCCTGGAGCAACAGCAGACGGCAAAAAAGGAAGAGAGCCCACCGCATGGCAGCGGCCAGCCTGCCAGCGTGCCGGCCCGCTGGCTTTGTTTAGTGTCTCAGGTCACTCGGTGTCAGCCGGTGCCATCACCACCTCTGTCAGCCTCCCCATTGCCTTTCTGGCTTTTTAATTTTGGCGTCTATTCCCTATCCTGGTGTTGTGTCCCTCACCATATGGACAGGGCAGTCACTCTTTGGCCCCCTCCTGGGGACGTGGCTTAGTCTGATGCTCCTCAAGCTTGAAGCAAGCTCTGTGGGAGGCACACCATTTTGCTCTCTGCAGTAGAAGCTGCTGTCGCTCCATTCTGCATTGTCCCCGTCAACCTCACCCCTGTTGGAGGTTCCTTCCTGCCCCTGTGTCTTGTTGCCGATCCTGAAATCAGTTGCGTCGCACAAGTGTTTCCTGACTCAGAGTCAAGACACGCTGTGTGGTGGGTGCTGCAGAGCCCCTGAGACGCGTGAGACTGAAGCACCGTTTCAGAGGTTTTGCGATTTGGTGAATGACTTTCATGCAGAGTGAAGTTAGTGCCACACGATCCCTACAGATCGCAGATACCAAGGCAGAGACCACACCTGGGTAGAATATGAAGCAAGACTCGTGGCGTGAAAACACCGTGTTGGAGCTTTGTTGGCGTGAAGAGAGGGTGTAGGAAGAATGCGTGCTGGGTCCCCCTGCTGGGTAGTCCTGTTGGAAGCTCAAACTGTAGCTGGGGGGTAGGAAGTACGAACATTTTGTAGATTATGAAACAGAGGCTTGAAAAAATGGGTGAGTCGCCCACAGTCACGCAGCTAGTGAGTAGGGATGTGCACACCGTGAGTATAAAGCTCACGCTCTCCTTTCTGCCATGCTGTGCTGTCTTCCAGTGTGGGGGCGAAAATGCAGCCCTAGCAGGGAAGGGACGCACGTCCTCTTGGGAGCAGCAACCAGGTTTGACTGGGACATGTGGACGGTGGGCGAAAGTCACAGGAGATGAGACTGAGAGCGTGTGCCGGCCCCGTGCGTGCACCAGGGTCTTGGTTACCAGGGTGAAGGTGCTGATCTGGTGGCAGCGACGAGCCCTTGGAGGTTCTGGGGCAGAGTGAGCTGGGAGCTGTGGGTAAGGAGGAGCCATCTGGCATCAGTGCCCAGGGTGGGCAGCAGGAGAGAGGACCCCTCGTTGTGGAGCTCCAGCCAGCAGTCACAGGGGCTTACACGGGGTGGAGGGAGTGATGTTCGGAGGGGAGAGAGAGTGTGAGAAATATCTGGAGGTGCGGTCTATGTGACAGACCTGATGCCTGGGCTGTGACGGGCGAGGGGGAAGGAAGAGTTCAGAATGACTGGCTATTATGACGGGAAGGTACCAAATAAAGGAATTCCTATTACCTGCAAACCATAGAAAGATCTCTTCTGGGGAAGGAAGTTGTTGAAAAGGTTTAGGATCAGCTGAATTGACGGTTCAGAGCGATGGTCCAGGGAACAACGGCCAACGCGCAGCTGGGACTGTGAGTCTGAGGCCCCGGGGGAGTCCTGCGCTGCGGTGCAGACTACAGTCGTCTGCACAGACGTGACAGGCTGGGAGGTGCATGAGGTCCTCGAGGGCGTTCTCGGGAGAGGAGAGGCACCTGGGAACCAGGCACGAGAATCTCCCACACAGCGGACGCTGCATGGGAGTGGCTACCTTTCCTGCAAATCCTGCGTTCGGACGTCAGCCATTCGCTAAAACTGCACGTTTCGGCTGCGACCTCTGTTTCACTGCTTTGAGTCATCTGTGAGCCTCATCTTTTGCTGTTCACGGTAATAAAAATTTATGATGTCAAGTGTGAAATGAATCCTTTTGAGAGTAAAACATGTGTAATGTATATTTAATACTGAAGTTCATTAGGGATGATTAGACACACGTTTTGATATTTCTATCTACTCACTTCAAAACATCTTAAACTTGTTTTAGCTTCTTATTAGATTAAAGGCTTGAATTTTTTTTAACTCCTTGTGAGTGATGAATAAAGTATGGGGTAGAAATGATTATAAAAGAGAACATTCGGGAACCATGGTAAAAATATCATAAGGATAATAAAAACAGTTTTTCTAAAAAAAATTACTTTAGAGAGGGGGAGGGAGGGAGAGAGAGGGAGAGAAACATCGATGTGAGAAACATCAGTTGGTTGCCTCTTGCACATGCCCGACCAGGGATCAAACCTACCACTTGGGTATGTGCCCTGACCGGGAATCGAACCTGCAACCTTTCAGTTTATGAGACGATGCTCCAGCCAACTAAATTACACAGGCCAGGGTAAAACATAGTTTAGATAACTTTTGTTTTTCCTTTTTCTTCTTTTAAACATGTTTTTCTTTTAAATATTAGGACTCAGTGACATGTGTTTTTAAGAAACTCAACTCTAAAAATCCATTAAACGTAATTTAGAAGCGCTGATTTATGTTTAAAGAGCAGTATTTGCTTTATAAATTTATTTAGCATTGCTAGCTTGGTGCATTTAAGCATTTGTTGGCAGACCCCTCATTGTTCTGTGGGAAAGACAGGGTGCTGAGGGTTAGAGCACAGGAGGGTGAGGCCGTCTGGCCACCAGCGCATGGCCCCAGGGCCCTGAGCCCGCACTCAATGCAGCTGCCCTCCCCCTCTGTCTGCCCTTCAGCCTCCACTTCTGGCTTGTCCACTCCGTCCCTTCAGCACCGCCTCCTGCCTCTGCAGGGAACGTCTTTCTCAACAGCCCTGAGTCTGGCTCCTGTTGCTGGAAGCCAGGTTCTGTTGTGTTTAGCACTTCCGGGGTGCTCCTGTGCCCGGCTTTCCCTGGCTAGGTCTTCGCTGCCCCGGTTTAGCCTCTATGCTCACCCCTATTCAGAATGACCCCCATTCCAAATGCAAGGGGTGGGAAAAAATTTTTTTTCTACCCATCTTGGGCTCTGTGTAAATTAGACAAAAGCTGGATTGACAAGAGGGAAGCAGTTTATACTGCTGAGTGCTAAAATCACTGATCAACACACATTAGTCTCCAAGTCTAGATTGCAATAAAACAATAAGTAACATCAATAGCTTTTGCCTAGTAGTTTAGTTCATGAAATGAAGGCATTCCCCTGCCGCCTGGTGGCTGTATATCCTAATTAGGGCTTAAAGAGGGTTTTGAATTGTGTACAATTGCAATACAGCTTGCTTGCAGATCCGGAGTTTTTGAATGTGGAGTCGACCCATCAGACACGGAAGTCACACTTGGAACCAGCACCACGTGCCAGCGCACGTTAACCAGTTCCCAAGGCAGTAGCTGCCACGTGGTGAAAACCCACATACGTGCTGGAGGACCGGCGGCTATACAAGGCTCCCGCTGTGCCCTGGCAGCTGGTGCGCACTCTACCAGGTGGCAAAGAGAGGAGCTTTCTTTGTTCCTCTCCAGTGTGCTTTCTCACCACCTTGGAAATGCAGAGACAGTCAGAGGGGTCTCCACTTTCAGGTTTTGTGGGCTCCCTCTGGGGGAGTGGACAATATGCCCTGAAAAGGTGGCCAGTGGGCTCACTGATTCACACCAGCAGGACATAAGGAATGTCTGCGGCTGCAGCAGGTGGAGGGCACAGGTGCACGGGCCCCTGGAGCGGGGGCAGGGCGTGACGGCAGGCCAGAAGACAAGGACTCCGAGGAACGTGGGAGGCTGACATGGACTTACCTAAAGGGTGCGCCCTTTTTTTAGTTTAAAATACTTACGGTCATAAAATAAGTAGACAGACAACGTGGAAACGGACTCACAGACACAGGGGACAGACTGGCGGCTGCCAGAGTGCGGGGGCTGAGGCATGGGTGTAGAGGTGAAGGGACCGAGAGGCACAGATTGGCAGTTCCAGGGCAGTCCCGGGGATGCAGCACACAGCACCAGGAATAGAGCTGGCAATGCTGTGACTGTGCACAGCGCCAGGCGGTACCAGACTCGTTGGGGGACACTTCCTAAAGTATGTGGGTAGCTAACCGCTGCGCTGCACACCTGAAACTAATATGAAGTAATACTGAGTGTCAACTGCAACAGAAAAACAAGGTAAAATACACAAACTGTTGTCGGAGAGGGAGAGACAGAGAAAAATGCACTGCAGCTCACACAGCTGCCAAGTGGCCTGACCACGTTAGAATTACCCCCCAACCACGTCGTCCTTACCACAGTGGGGCCTCCAGGTGTTCACTTCCTGGGGATGCTGTGACAAACTACCGCAGACTAGGTGGCTCACAGAGACAGAAACGTGCGCCCTAACAGTTGTGGAGGGCAGAATCCAAAATCCAGGGGTCAGCAGCGTGGGCTCCCTCCAAAGGTGCCGCCCCTGGCTCTCCGAGGTTCTGGCGGCTGCTGGCGCCCTCGGCTTGTGGCAGCTGGATGCCAGGCCCTGCCCCTGCCTGCACACGGCCTCCCCCTGTGTCTGTGTGTTCTTGTCTGTCCCTTATAAGGACACTCACGGCTGGACGTCGGGCCCATCCTGGCAATCCAGGATGAGCTCATCGTGGCATCTGTGCTTTAGTTACATCTACCAAGGCCATGTTTTCAGATCAGGTCACAGTGCACGGTTCCGGGACCTGGCACTAAACTTACCATAGGTCAGGGGTTTCATCTTTTGTTCACTGCTCCGTTCCAGGAGACTGGGAGACTGCCCGATTCATAACAGGTGCTCAATAAATGCGTCTCGGATACGTGAAGGAGTGTGTGAATCAATAAAGCCGCACAGCCGAGGGTCAGAACCTGGTCTGCTGGACTCGAAAACTGCTTCCCTGAGGCTTCCTCGGTTTCTTGGACTCCCAGGCTTCAGTGCCTCCTCATGTTTCCTGCTAAAACGGCTTATTTTCTGCATCGAACCACGTGGAACCACCAGACGGTGCCAACTAGAGGCACATTCTTCTTGCTTCTACGGAAGCTCCCAGGTCATGAAAGTCCAAGGGAGGCTGAGCATGAAGGCACAGCCGGCAAACGCAGCACGTGGCCCTACACTGGGGCCTGGACAGGAAAAGGCAGCTGTGAAGGACATTATGGGACAGCTGGTGACATGGGAGTGTGGAGCACGCAGATCAGCTAATGGTGCTATGTCCGTTTTCTAGCTCTGTGTCCTGGTTTGAACCGTTGTGGTTGTGTAGAAGATGTCCTTGTTTTTAGGAAACGCACGCTGGAGTATTGGGGGCATAAAGTACATCAACACGTGTGTATATGTGTAGTATGTCTTGTACACACGTGTGCATGTGGTATGTACACGCACAGGGGAAATCAATGATGACATAAACAGTGGATCAACCTCAGTAAAGGGCATTTGGGGGAAAGTGTTATGTTCATTATATTCTACTTTTCAACTGGGCAGGAAGAATAGATTCTATCCTGCCCTGACTGGTGTGGCTCAGTGGGCTAGGGGTCCTGCACACCGAAAGGTGGGCGGTTTGATTCCCACTCAGGGCACAGGCCTCGGCTGCAGGCCAGGTCCCCAGCTGGGGGCATGCGAGAGGCAGCCGATCAACGTTTCTCTCTCACATCAGCGTTTCTCTCCCTCTCTTTCTCTCTGTCTTCCCCTCTCGCTAAAAACAAAATAAAATCTTTAAAAAAAAGAATAGGTTTTATCCTCTTCCTGAGGCAGTTCTGAGCTTTTGTGAGTCAGAGCCTGAACAAGTCATGATTTTCCTAGGTTCTGAGTGCCCTCCTAAGGTGCGGGGGCACGCTGTGACACAGCACAATGACCATCCACCTGGGAGCGTGCGGAGGCTCTGCGGCACCTGAGCATGCAGCTTGAAGACCGTGCATTTCCTGGAACTTCCCTTTCATCTGTAGTTTTTCTGCCACATTGGTCTGCCAGAAAGCAGGCCTGTGTTCACAAGGCTGAGTCGCTGGTTTACAAGGAATCTGCCAGTTTCTCATTCATTTCACACTGTACTGGAATGCCCTGCCTGAAGGGCGGGCGCGTCCGGTGTCTGGTGCGGGGGAGCCCCTGTGTGGGGGCTCACAGCTCCACCGAGCCAGGGCGCCTCGAGCCGGCCCTGCATGTCCACATTCTGTCAAGGGCGAAGCCACATGAGTGGTGAATCCAGATCTGGGGGATTGAGAGGAAAGGAATAGTATCCATTTTTATTTACACAACTTCTTTCACTTTCCGACTGTTTTCTGAGGGAGAGTTCAAAGAGGGAAAAGCAGAAAACAGCATCAGTAACAAATGTTAAAGGCTTGAAAATGATGTTTTCCATGTATTTAATAATAGAAATCCTTTACCACCCTTCTCAGTGTTAGTCACCAGAAACAGAAGGTCCCCAAGAACAGCCAAAGAATATAGAGAAGGGAAGCTTTTAATAAAATGTAATTGGATGTCTTCTGGAACATAGAAATTTTTAAATTTAATTGGGAAAAAAACCCAGATAAAACTTTTATGTGATTTTTTTCAGCTTTAACATATATAATGTTTAATAAAGTAATTAAAATCTGTTTTTCCCAAGCATGTCATGTAAATTTTATTCTAATCACCCTTAATCGTCACCTTTTTTGAACATTAAACAGTTAGACATTTTCTATGTGCCATTAACAGAAGACAAAGTTATAAACTAGCCGTTGGCCAGTCCTACCTGAGGGAGGTCACAGCAGGACCAGGAGGGGGCGGGGAACTGCTCCGCCCTCACGCTCCACCCTCAGGTGGGAGGGTGGTGCCTCTCACTGGCCCAATGGGGGTGAGCGGGCCTTGAGCTTGGCCTCCCAGGGCGTGGAAGAGAGTGAAAGGGGTCCAGAGAAGATTTGGAAAGTACTCAGAAACTGAGATGTCATCCCGATAAATTCAATTAATAAAAAATAGAAAAAGAAAAGATGAACTGAGCAACTGAAAAAGAGAGAAGTGGGGAAAATGAACGCCTCTGATGGCTGCGTGTGTAGTGGAAAACACCTGCTGACTGAAAGTCCACCTTACGTTTAAACGCAGAAGGGCGTCTACTTTTTCTTGCCGCCCAGGCGTGCAGTGAGGGAGTGGATGTTGCGTGACAGACATTTGAAAGAATCACCAATCTTCTGTCCTTGGGATGCAAAAATTAGTAATGAAAACTCAAAATGTGTTCGACCTTTTTGGTTTAAAAATTATAAGACCCTGTGAGACCTTGTTAAAATATGTAAGTCCGTAAATTACCAGTTATTGCCGAACCACAGGTAGAATCGCACTTTGCCTGCATAGAACGAACCTGACCATCCTGACGGGGCTGCGGGCTTGACGGCTCCGTGGCCTGCCCTCTTGAGCCTCTGCGGGCAGGAGATTCCCCTCTGACTGCCTTTTTGCAGGAAAAGCCTCTTTCTTTGAGATGCCTCCAGGACGTGGCCATGGCATAGGTTCCGGGAGGCCTTTCCAAATGGCTTCAGAGCAGGTTCCTACCTGGTTCTTCCCCTGAGTTTATATTCATGTATTTCCTCTTGAATTACCCAGGGTTGCTTCTGTTGTCCAGCGTCCTTGAGTGTGTTTCTGCACCAGCATCTCTGTGGGCAGTTGAGCTTCAGGGAAACGTGCGCAGGAAGCAGCGGCGTGTGGGGCAAAGAGCACGGGCCCCGTCCTTCAAGGTCAGACAGCCTGGACGGCCTTGGTCTTGCCGCATACCGCCTGCGCACGTCTCGCACAGCTGTGGGATCATGTATGTGGGTGACTTCTGCTACATAGGCACCTGCGGTCATGGCAATAATAACGGGTCCATTTTGGAAGTTGGACAATTATATGCAAATTAGCTTCTAGGATATTAGTTTACGAATATTTATGTATCTGCAGCTCTCCCTGCATCTTTCTCTTCCTTGTTCCTTTGCTTGGTTCATCTCTCACCCGACAAGGTGTATTTCAGCATTGTGGCCTGCAGGGAGCCAGTCCCAGCTGGCTGGTCCCTGTCACATGACTCTCTTTCTGGTCTAGTTTCTGTTCTAACACGTGGTTTTCAAATGGCTTCCTGGCTGCTCGCTGCTTCAGGTGTCTCTGGGTCCCACGAAGGCAGGGATCAATATTATTGTTGTTGTTGTTATTGTTACTTTGTTATTATACCCTCATGTCAATCATAAGCATGATTCTATTACAGAGTCAGCTCTGAGTAAGTATTGGTGTAATGAGTTACATATTTATTGATTCTTCAAGTAGTGTTTACATTCTCGAGAGGAATAATCACCTGTGCTTAAAGAAGCACTTAGCAGCGTGGTCATACCCTTCCGTTCTGGTTTTCGGATGCGCTTTTCCTAGAGTAGTGATGGAGTGCTAGATAAGAAACGGGACTTGCCATTCATGTAATTCAGTAACGGAATGTTACCTGGGAGGGAACTAAGATCCAGAGAAATTAATCAACTTTCCTGTCGTCACAGAGCTTGCTAAGGACAGAAACAGTGTTTCAGAGAGGGAGGCGCTGAATGTTTACAGGTTTGAGGTCACGACGCCTGTCTTGAGTTCTGGGTTAGCCACTTGGCTTTGTTGCGGTGGCCAGACAGCGACTCCGGTCTTCAGTTTCTACGCCTCTCGTTTGAAGAGGGTGCTCAGGAGAGACGGCGAGGACAGAAGGTTGTCCTGGTGAGAACCAAATGAGTTAACACATGAGGACGTGTCGTGCGGTCGTGCAGAGCCGTGAGTGCCAGCTGTGCCTGCTTAGTCTGGGACCTCGTATTGGACCTTTGATGCTGTCCCTGCCTCTGGAGACACTGGACTGAGTCTCTAGATTCCCGTTTATTCCACAACAGATGGGTGTGAACAGTCTTTCTTGTTTTAGGAAGGACCTTTACTATGAAGTTTTTAAGCATTCTTTGTAAGCACCTGACAAGGAAACAGCTACCCGTTTGATTTGTATCTATCAATAGTTTCTCTCTGCTCTATCGGTTTAATTTTCTAACCTCTGGGTTGTTAACTAGCACATGCTGTCTTGATTTTGAACTGCAGATAACAAGCTGTCATTTTTGAATTCCCTCCTAGAGGTAAGATAATTGTAAGTGTTCCTTTTCTTGTGATGAATGTTCAGAAGAGGACTGAGACGTGGAGCATTTGGGGCTGTCATTTTGCCACGCTGAAACGCTGCTGACACTTGATTGTCACGCTCAGTGAGCACCTCTTGGCCATCAGACCTCCAGGGCACAGGAGCTTGTGCCGACACAGCACGTGTTTAGGACTGACGTTCAGGGTCAAGCTCGCTGTTGCTCCGTGGTAGTTGTGGTGATGAGGGGAATTTAGAAAGACCGAATGGAGGGAGTCGAGAGTCTGGCCCACGGCTGCTGGGTTGTAAGTGGATCGGGTTAGTCTCCGCTTTTCCCCAGGCCTCCTTACCCTCTGTCCGTGCTTTCTTTTTGGAGGCCCTGTCTGCAGACACTTTTCTGCTGGATCCCTAACACCATGCCGACCGGTCATCTAGAGCTTATGATAGCTGTGCCTTCCTCATTTCTATAGACGCGCCTGGCTCTGCCTCTTCAGGGGAGGACTACCCCTGAGAGCCAGGCTCACCTTCACTTTTCAGGTAGTGGGTGTCTGTTAAGGTTCCGTCTGCAGACACGCAGCTGCTTTGCTGTCAAGGCTGAAGCAAAGTGGAGGGGTCAAAGGTTCTGAATCTCCTGACACTTTGCTCCTCAGGATGTCCAGGACTGTTTTTTAATTAATGTACCTAATTTTAAGGAAACTCTATATAATCTGCTTCCTTTTCATTGACTGGTTAGTTTCAAACCTTTACTCCCCAGGCAAAATTTGAGTCTAATTTTTCTTCTGGTTGGTGAGCTTCCACTGATTTGGAGGTGGCTGCAGCCCTCCATGAGGCTTCTTATCTGCGGTCGAAATACGACCTTGGCATTTCTCCTTAGCCGTTATGACTGGCAGCTCCCTGCCTGGCCTGCGTGTTTCCTTCTGGGGTTTTTCTGTGTTTTCCAGTAGCGTGGCGGCTGGACACCTCCGTGAAGCCCTGACCTGCAGTTACACAAGCGATTAATGTCTCCCCTTCCCTTTGCTGACTCCCGGTGGGTCCTTATCTCTCTCCTGCCCTGTCCGTTGCTCTCCTTCCTCACAGATATTCTTCCTTTTTCTGTTTTTGTTGTTCTCATAGAACCGGTAACATTTGCCTAAGTATCCTTCGTTCTCTGTTCATTGTTAACTTTGCTTTTATAAAAATAATTTATACTTGCTTGAATAAATAAATGAATTCCAAAACTATATGAACATTGTTGAAGTTTTAAAGGGAGAAATTCAAGTTCTTATTCCTCCTACTGATTTCCTGTCCTGCTCCCTAGAGATAAGCCGTGTCAGCAGTTTCTTGTGTGATCTCCTGGACATTTTCCGTAGAAATCGGGGTGACATGCGTCAAGTCCAAATTTTTAATAAGAGCCTCTGGCTGTCAGGACATCTAACTGTAATTTCTGTGTCTGACCTTCGCCTCTGCCTGAGTTCTCACCGCCCTGACAAGCTTGGAGCTTGGGAGGCCGAGTGTGGACTAAGGGGTCTGGTCTGGGTTGCGGCCCTCTTTCGGTGCTGCTGCTTACCCTTTCGTTCTCGCTGTTTCTTTGCTAGGTCCGTGTGGCCCTACCTGGTCATGTCTTCTCGCAAAATGTGAGCCCCGCCCTTGGGCTTTTGTTATTGAAAACCAGACTGAGTTTTCTATGCTGTGGACTTTCTGAATCGTCCTTCTGAAGACACAGAACCCGCCAGCTGCTGCCTAGATGGGCCTAAATGTTGGCGGGTAACGACAAGCATAAGAAAAATACTAAATATAGCAGCCTTATAACTACATCAACATGTTCATTGAACATTTGGTAGGACTTTTCCTGTTTGTATTTGGGCTGAAGCCTGAAAGATGAAGACAGACGTGAAGTACCTGCACATCCTCAAGAGAGGCGGAGTCTCAGAAGACTTGCCGAAAGGTGGCCTGTGCACCTCCCTTTGCCATCGAGTCTGTTTGAGCAGAGACAGAGAAACTCAAGAAAACTGGTTGGAGAAAAAGAGTAAAGAGTGCTTTGGCTTCTCTCTGTAAGGAGCATTTATTCTCTGGCTTCTTTCAAGATGTTCTCCTTATCCTCTTTTTCCCTTGGAGTACGATGGGCTGGCAGTCGGATATTTAGTGTTTGTCCTGCTTGGTGTGCTCTGCAGCTCCTGGGTATATGGCTGGGGTGCGTCATTAGTTTGGGAACATCTCCAGCTGTTATTACTTCAGATGTAATATTTCTTCCGTTTCTTTTTCTTCTTTGTGTCGTATTCCAATTTCATACGTGTCACAGCGTTTGTAATTGTCACCCGTGCTCTTCTCGTTTTTCTTCATTCGGTTTTGTGTGCTCGCTCTCGTCTTTGGGGCGGTTCTATCGCGAGAACCGAAAGCTCACTGGTTCTTTCTCCAGGCGCCTCGTGAGCCCGTCAAGGCACTGCAGAGGTGCCCTTCATTTCTTTGGCAGTTTTAGAGGTTCCGTCTCTCTGCTTTCGTTAACCATTATTCCTGTCTACTTTTTGCAGAGCCCTTAGGAGATATTGGTCATAGTTATTTTCAACTCCTCATCTGATAATTCCAAAATCTGTATCATATTCGAGCCTAATGCTGATGCATGTTTCTTCAGGCAGTTTTTTCCCACCTTGGCCTGCTCTGTGATGTTTCGGTGAAAGCTGGACAGGACAGTTCTGGTCCTGGAACCAAGGTGATAGGCCGTCGGTGCGAGGTACATGTTAGTCTGGCTGGGAGCCGGCTGTGCCTGATGTTTGCCGTGGCTGCGAGTGCCAGACGCCCGGTTTGCTGGGGTTTCCTTTGTCTTTTCCTCCCTGCTGCCTTTGGGTTTCCCAGGAACTCCTGCAGCCCAGCCTGCCTGTGGAGCCCTGGCCTGCGACCTACTCCTGGTACCAAGCTGAAGTCCTGGGTGAAGTACTGGGCGTGGGGCGCAGCGTTCTGTCATCTTAACTTGATCACATCTCCGTTTTATTAGTGGATTTGAGTCCCTCGGGGAAGGGGGACCTTTAGAAGCATTTCTTAGCCCTGTTCTCTCTCTTTTGGTGAAACGGGGTGGCTAGGAAGGGGGGGCATTCGCCAGGGGCCTTCTCCTCAGGTCACCTCAGGTAGTCTTCCCTGGAGGACAGGCCTTTCTTGTGGCACATACTCTGGCCATATTTCAAAACAATGACTTTCTCCTGTCCTTGCCCGAAATATCGGGGGTTTTTCTTTGGTCTTCACCTTGAGAACCTGTTGGTGTTCCTGGAAGTGAAGCCCGTAAAAATGGGCTGGCTCTTCTAAGACCGTGCCCCCCGAGTTCTGAAGACTGGAACAAGTAAGACCATGCCCCCTGAGTTCTGAAGAGTGGAACGAGTAAGACCGTGCCCCCCGAGTTCTAAAGACTGGAACAAGTAAGACCGTGCCCCCTGAATTCTGAAGAGTGGAACGGGTAAGACCGTGCCCCCCGAGCTCTGAAGACTGGAACGAGTGCCCGCTCAGCTCCAGCAGCTCACACAGTTTCTGCCCCGAGCCCCGGCCAGCCCCCAGCTCCAGGGCTTCCGCTCCAGGTGAGCGGCTACAGCCGTGTGCCTGTTTCCGGAGTTGGAGGTGGTGACCCGCCTGGTGACCTCGGGTCTCTGTGAGATCTCAGAGCAGTTACTGGTGTGCAGTTGGTGCTGCTTTTCTCCTGGGACAGTGGGAGTGACCGTTTGCAAGCTCTCTGCCTCCCCAGGGGACCCCCTCCCCTGTCCCTCCCCAGACTCCTTGCGCTGCATCTCCCCTAGTGGTCACGGCGGCGCTTGGTGTGCCCATCCTTGCCTTTCTGGGTTCATTCTGAACGGTTTTCTGATTTACATCTCCATCGTGCTAAGGTTTGTTTTCGTCGTCCCCTCAGGGAAGGAACATGGGGACACATTTCCCGGGTCTGTGTCTGAACATGTCTTCTGGCTCCCAGGGTTTCTGATGAGAAGTTTGATTCCAATAGATTTGTTCTGCGAGTGGACGTGGCTGTGTCCAGTCTCCCTGTTGTAACCCACGGGGATGAGTACCTCATGCATTTGTTCATTTTGTTTCTGGGTTTTTTTGTTGGATGTTTCCTCCTATAACTTATATTATTCTGGTTTTAGACAATCTGAATTCTCTGTTTTTCTATTTGGATTACCTTCCTCCTATCCCCATTTTTTCCATTTTATTGTGCTTTTATAGGTAAATCTTAATTTTATCATCCAACTATTCTGTTAAATTTTAGTAATTATAATTGAAAATTTTAAAAACTGGCTTTTTTATGTTTCCTAATTGGTCATTTTTCATAGTAACATGTTTAGTTTGTTGATATAATAATGTGTTTTCTAACCTCTTTTATGCTTTTTGAAAGAAATTATGTTCAAATTCTCTTAAGTTCTGTAAATATTATACATATGTATATATGTCCTTTAGGGTCATATTTTCTGGGGTTTTTTGCTTATTTGTGTATTTATTGAAGCATAATTGGCGTACATCATGTGAGTTTTATGCACACGGTACAGTCACTCGGTATTTGTATGTATTGCTAAACGATCACCACTGTGCGGGGTAGTGGCCACTACGCGGTCCCTCACTGTGCAGCCCCTCCAGAGCCGTGCAGCGCCTGCAGTGACCCACGCCACGCAGCGTTCCTGGCTCTCCTCCCACTTCCTCGGTCCTGACTTTCGGTGTGGCACACACAAAACACACTTAAGCTGGTGGGACCGAGACCCTCCTGGAACGCCACGTGCAAGCCCGTCCGGGAAATGAGGCTGCACCTTGCCAGTCTCCGCAGCAGCAGAGGGAGACCCAGGCAGAGGCTCTGCGTCCGCCTGCTGTGCTCTCCCCCAAGGCTTCCTTGACCCCTGTTTTTTTCTCATTCTCTTTCCCTCCCCTCTCCTTGTTTCTATGCCTGTGTTTGGCTTCTGTTATGACTTCTTTGTGGCTGTTCCTCTGCTTTGAATGTACGAGCTGTGCACTCAGAGACTGTGGGGACAGAAGTGGCGAGCCTGATCTGGGGCAGCTGCCGGTGTCAGAGGAGCGCCGGCCCGGACTTGCCTCCTGCGTGTGCTGCATCTCCCGGGCCACCTGCCCCGGACAAGCAGTGAGCTTCCACGCTGCAGATCATGCACATTTAGTTCTCTCAGCAACGGGCTCTCGTTTCTACTGCAACTGTGATCATACTCCTGTCCTCTCCAGCCGCCATGCCCCGGAAAACAAAGGTGGCAGCCACCACGGTCTCCCTGTGTCCTCGCCCTGCGATTCTGTGTGGGCGGGGCCGCACCTGCAGCACTGGCTGGCCCAGCACACCAGGTGGCTGAGTCTTCCTGCTCTTACTTCACTTGCTTTTTGTTGGTGGTGGTTAATTGCTTTTATTTTTATTTTTTAATTGCATTTTCAATGACGGTTGACAGTGACATATTTCTGTGTCGGTCCCAGGCAAACAGCCTAGTGGTTAGGCAGTCACGTGCTGTGCAGTGTAGCTCCATGCCCTGCAGGAGGCCTGGAGCGGGAGGTGCTGGCTGTGGCCTCATCTCCGGATTGGCAGGTACCCTTCACAATCTATGGTTTGGGGGTAAACAATTTCTAGTTTTATCAGAGTTTTCTTTTCTGCCTTTTGTTTTGGTTATTCTGTAAGCCCAGCTAGTATAGTATAACAAAAACATCTTTGTCATGACATATTTTGGAAGGAGACTGAAAGGAGCGTTTTAGACTTTTCTCTCTCTCAGAGTAGTTATAATAAAACAAAAGTCGACTTCCTCCTTACTCAGGTGGCCCTTGGCTCTCTGCACATCAGCGGGACTGAGTGGCCGCAACGTAAAGAGAAGGCATGGAGTCAGTCTCAGTGGATGATGATCTAGCCTGGGATCTAGTGGGAAATGCGAATGACGGCTTAGACTACACATTGTGTGTTACACGTGTGATAGAGCTGGCTGTTCCCTGTGTGGCCCACCTGGCGACACTTCCCGCTGGGGACTCTCCGGGGATTGTGACGGAGCTCAGCTTCTGCCCTGAGCAACCTTCCCATCCGAGCTCCTGTGAATGCGCCAAGACTCGGCAGCACGTTAAGAAAATGGCTCTTCTAGGGCCGTAGAGAGGAAGTGAAAGCATTGTGGGTATTAGGGTTAGAGTAAAATGAGTGATATTTAGACATAAATGGAAATGTCAGCGTCCTGGCACTGTTTGCTTTGCATACTTATGACTTCAGTTATTTATACCCTGCTTTGTTTTAAGAAGGATCTCACACAACTTACAAAAATATACACAAAATAAAAAAGTGAGCAAATTGCGGTAAAGGGAAACTATTACAGAAAACAGATGAAGTAAGAGAGGTGAAAGAATTTAACAGATGCTTGTGGCAAGCTTCTGTCTCTTACGCTGAAAGTGGGCTCTGAGCTTTCTAAAGCCAGTGGGGAAGTGGGAAAGTAACAAGATTCACAAGCTCATGAAGATGCAGACAGGGCCACCGCCCGGGGGACCTGTGTTATATTCCTGACATGAAGTGTGATGACTTGTTTCCTGAACAACGTTCACAGTCTAAATAAAACAACAGGTTTCACAGAGAAACTCTTTGTAACTTCCCTTAATAAAGTTCCTGGCATAACACCAGAAAGTAATTCCTGTAAAACTTACTGCAGCAGAGGCTAGAATGGGACAGTTCAGGGGCAGAATCCTGCTGGCTTGTAGAGTTTGAGAATTCAAAGAAATGTGTTCATTGCAAAAATTACATTTTTTCAATTTTAATATTTAATTTAAATATGATTATATGTATGTGAAAATTCAAGTAATATGAATAAATAAAGTAAAAATGCAAAGCTCACCTCTCCTCCCCAGGAGTACACATGTTAAAAACTTGGATGTTTTCTGTATATGAACAGATGCTCCAATGTGTGTGCACGCATGTCACACACACATACACAACTCAGGTCCGGAACCATCATTTTTTAATCACATGCTTTGGTGGAGGGTTCGGCTGCTGGTCCACGTGGACTGAGGGACGTGCCTTGTTTGGGGTGAGTGTTGTGCACGGTGCCAGAAGCAGACTCCAGGAGCAGAGATTCCTAGGACCTGTGCTGGGGTCTTTACTCAGCGGTGCTACAGGGAACAGTCATGCAGTCAGGCTCTGGTCCCTGTCCCCTGCCGCCCAGCCCCTCCGACCAGACAGCGGACATCACGTACCACGCTCTGGGCCAGAGCACTGTGAGCGAGAACTGTAGTGAAAGAGTGGGGGACGCCCTTGTCCTCGGTTGCTGCAAGGGCCTTGGTGACAGAGACGGCCAGGTCCAAAGACCTTCCGTCACGTGAGAGTTTACAAATTCAGCAAAAGTGAACAGATGTGATAGAAATACCACTTCAGGGAATTAGAATAAATATCGCATATGACCTAAGAGCTATAAGCAAAACTATCACAACCAAGGAATACAGTTACACATTTGTAAAACAAGAATAGATTGTAACAATAATGTTGTGTGTCAATTATATCTCAGTAAAAAATGATAGTAAATTGGGTCATGTTTCTTTGTCTCCTTGTTTTGGCAGCCTCCCTGTGTTTGTTTCTGTGTATGAGGTAGAGCTGCTTTGACTCTGTGTCTTGCTAGTGTGGCCTAATGTAGTAGGTATCCTGTAGGGTCCAGTGGCACAGCCTTCCCTATCACCCAAGCTGGATACTTGAAGTGTGCCCTTCGTGTGGGCTGAGTACACCCTCCTCTTGTAGTTGAGCCTTGATTGCTGTTGGCAGATCAATGGGAGGGATTTTCCCAGGGCCAGTCAGCTGCAAGGACTGGCTGTGACCACTGACCACCAACCTCAGCCATCCATGGAGGATCAGCTGTGCAGGGGCAGGGTAGTGGTGCTCTGACGTGGTCTGTAGCTGTCCACTGGGTGTGCAGACTCTGGGGATTCCCAGGTGGTACAGGCCAAGGTCAGCCCCCACCTGTGTTCTGCCCTGGGCCACCCTGCATGAGCTATGAAGCAATCTGAGATGGCTGTTACTTGTGCTGGGCTTGGAGATTCCCAGGTGAAGTCTAGCTGTGAGTCTGGGCTGCTGCTAGTGCTGGGCCTGGGGCTACTCCGCAAGATGTATGGGAGCAGGAGGCTCACTAAGGCCAGCTCTTGCTTATTTGATAAGATTTAGGAAGTTGTGAAGCATGAGCCAAGACCAGCCCATCATACGGAAAAGTCATGGTGAACAGTTTGGGGGCGGCCTGTACGTTGGGTGGGACAAAGTTTCAGGGGATCTCCAGGATGGGGCAAATAGTGTTAGCCAGATTGATGGAGTCTCAGATACGGCACCCTCCTGTAGGCTTTGTGGCTCTGGGGACAGCAGAGAGTTCAGAAAAGGGACAATGGCTTCTGTCTACCTTTCTGTCTGGGGGAAGCTTTCCCCAGCTCCTGCCTTGACCCAAACACCTGCATGTGCCACTGGTGCCTTCAGGCCCCTGCCCTGGTGCTGGAGCTCAGAGGGAATGGGTCTGAGCACGTCCGTGTGTGGGTTTTTCAAGGGGAACTGCTTGGGGCTTTAGAAGTTTCTTCCACCGACTCAATCCCCACCAGTTTTTGCAGCCAGAAGCTATGGGGACTTATCTTCCTGGCTCTGGGACCCTGCGCTGGGGGGCCTGTTGTGGGGCTGGGACTCCTTGCTCCCAAATATCCCTCCCAAATTTTTAGCCACCACACATGGAAAGAATAGACCAAAACTCGAGAAAAAGGACCAAACAAAATGGAGCTAAGCAATCTATCAGATGCAGAGTTCCAAACACTGCTTATAAGGATGCTCACGGAACTTAGTGAGGGCCTCAGCCGCATAAAAAAGACCCAGTCAGAAATGAAGGAGACACTAATTGAAATAAATAACAATTTACAGTGAAACAACAGTAGAGTGAATAAAACTAAGACTTGAATCAAAATGATTTGCAACATAAGGAAGCAAAAACAAGCAACCAGAACAAGAAGAAGAAAAAAGAACCTTCCAAAACAAGGATCATGTCAGCAGCCTCTGGGACAACTTCAAGCGTTAGGAAAGGAGAGTACAGACAGACAGACAGACAGATGACTAGATAGATAAGAAACCTGGGTCTTAACAAAATTTACAAGTCACGTCCAGTTTGCTCTTTATGGGGACAGACCCAAGACGGCTGACTGTAACATGCCCTTGAACTCTGGCCTGCACTTTAAGCCAGCAGGCCAGAACGGGTAGGCACTCTCCAGTTCTAGACTCACAGTCGCAGGGGTACTGTCTTTTCCCTTCAGAGAGGTGGTAGTTGAGTGTGATGTCCCTGGGCGGCCCATGCCGCTGTTAGCATCCCCTCTAGACACTTTGCACAGAATGGCAGCGTTGGAGTATGGTCAGCAGTTGGGGACGGTCACAAGTACCCACAGGCCCAAAGGCTGGGCAGTCGTCGTGGACAGAGGGTGTCACTCACATCGAGTGGGAAGCATTTGAGTTGGAGCTGTCTCTAAAGTGAACACTGGGGTGCACACGGTTTAACGTAGCTTTTCATATAAAAAAAGGGAAAGGGAAAGGAAGAGAGGAAGGGAGCCCTGGGAAATCTCTTCAAGGCCGTGGTGCAGATCAGTGTGATCTCTGCCGACAGTCAGAGCCTTTTCCCACCGTTGGCCTTAAACTTGGAGACCACACGCTTGAAGGTGTAATTGTCATAGCGAGCAAGTGTTGCTGTGAATTCGCTGAACAACCGAAATCCCTTTTTGCGCTCGTTTTTCTGAGACTGTGCTTCCTTTGTCTTAGGAACTGCGCAAAGTGCCCCGTGAGAATCTGCACAAAACCCACCCACTCTGGACTTGCACGGGACAGCTTGTCCTTCAGGCGGGACAGCGGAACTGTGATGAGGCCTGCCATCAGCGGGGCAGACCTAACCAGGTTCCACCTCTGACTTGACATGATTCTTGGTCTGTGGCGAGGTCGTACCTGGGTGCCGCGCTCCCGGCCGAGTGGGCTCCTGTGCGTTCAGCATCACCGTTGTTACACCTCCTTTCCCAGAGCTTTCCCCTCCTGTGGGTAGAGTGGGACATGAATATGCTTTCTTAGCTTCCCCTGGGCTTTAAGCAAAGTTGCACTATGACTAGGCAACCAGCAACGGGAAGCAGTGAGAAATGAAGGGCAGAATTTTGCAAGTCGAGTTCTTCCTTAAGGTCAGCTATGGAACACATATTGCATTGCCGCTGATACTAATAATAAATAATAATAATAGTAATAATAACTAAATAGATAAACAAGACCTGTAACCGAATTGCTCTTCCCTCTTTCCTCTGCCCTCCACACCCTGGGCTCTGTGCCCCTGGGAGGCTGGCGGCTGCCAGTGTTGATCTGATGTGGCAGATGCAGACATGAAGACTGACATGGGCATAAACTGACACACCTCACTGTCAGCTCCTTCAGAACAGGAGCGCGTCCTGTCAGTCCTCTGTGCCGACAGAGAGCAGTGTCTAGCACGGGTCAGGGGCCAAGATCAGCGCATACGTACCTCTTCACACAGGTTTGTAGTGCACATGCGTGCAGGCACCTCTGCCAAGCCTGGTCGTGGGAACGACAGAAAGAGCGCTCTGGACCCTCCACAAAATACACAGCTCTGTCAGGGATGTCTCTTCTCTCGTTGCTGCGGGTCGGCCTTTTTAGAAGACAGATGAGCCCACACTCATCTCATCACTGGGGCACTGAAACATCTTGATGTTCAAGTGGCGCAAGGAACCAGAAAGGGTTGTAGGAGAAACAGTTAGTCAGGTGGGACTATAAATTATCCAGTTGGGACATTTTGTTACTATTTTTGTCTTTAACATTTTTATTTTGGGACTTAATGAACAAACAACTTTTAATAGAATTAATGGTTCATGAGAAGCAATGGAGTGAGTAAAAAAAGCTGGGAGTCATTCAGAAGCAACTGATGTTTACTGGCCCGTCTACTGTAAGTCCGGCCTTTGCTAAGCTTTGGCCGTCCCGAAGTGAATAAGACAGATATGGTTCCTGTCCTCATTGAGTTGACATTTTAGAGGAGGCAACAGGCAAAAAACTAACGAACTAAAACAACCAAGCGAACAAATGTCTTAAGTGCTTCATAGGAAAGAAGAAGGTGCTGAGCTCGGGCCAGGTGGAGGGTACGGGGTGCAGGGCCCTGACACCGGAGAGGGCCCAGCTGGGGGACGTGGGCCCGACCCAGAGGACAGCCTGCACCCCAGAGCGCTGCAGACCAGCAGGCCCAGAAGGGGGTATCGGCTGTGAGGCACGCGTGTGTTAGAGCTGGGCCTGGGTGTGTGCGCGGCCACCGTGCACGGAGGTGGGCGAGTGCCCTCCACCGGGACTTTCGGTTTCTCATCCGTAAAACCAGAGTGCGTCGTGCTGGAAATTGCTGTGAAGGTTAACGCTCTCTATGGCAGAACACCCGAGACATTGCAGACCTTCAGAAAAGACTGTTTCCTTTTCCAACCCACGTTTTACAGCTTTCAGTGAATTCCTCACAGAAGCCAGAGCAAAGCCAGCCACAAGAAAATGTTAGTGGCCCCAAAGACAATTGCCACTTTCAGCAGCACTTCCTGTGAAACGTGCTCCTGGAAGACAGACGGGACTCTGCTGCCTCCAGCAGCTGTGACGGCCGCAGGTCGCCGTGCCCACCTTCCATCCACGCGTATTTCAGGGACCGCGATCGAAATGTGACAGAGCGACCCTTCCTTGGTGACTTTTCAGTCATGGATTGCTGTGCATTTGATCGCCTTTTCAGTGTGAGTTAGTTTAATCTCTTTTGCATTAAACAGACACTCAAGCAAGACTTCACAATCCTGTGTCACAACCAGGATTATTTGACTATTTATAGACATTGCTTACTTTAATAAGCCCTGCAGAAACATGTGTCTGTTTTTATGACCTTTCCTAACTAATTCCAGTTGGGTTCTGTCAAGCAATTGCAGTGCTTGCTTTCTTGTCAAGCACATAACCTATTTCTTGGAGCAGGAACACTTTGATGCATTAAATGATTAGAGCCATTTAGGTCCTGAGCGGCTGTCCATGAAAACACGTTCGCAGAGACCAAGCCACAGCCACGAAATGAGCCACAATGTCGTGACCTCTGGGGTTCGGCTCTGGACAGCCTCCGGTCCTGCTGACGGACAGGTGCTACCAGACACAAGCACGCAGTGCTGCCCGCCCTCCCCAACCCCACCCCCCAGCCGGCCTAGACAAGAGCCTGCACAGTGACTGTCATGACGTGGGAAGGCCTGAGGATGGAGGCCAGCCCCGGAGTCCTGGTGGCCCAGGTCCCGTGGGCCTGTGCTCTTGCTTTCCTTGATCCCTGAGATGCGGGAAAAGACATGCTTTTCCCAGACATGGCCCACCCTGCCCGACCTGCTGTCTCGCAGACCTCTGCTCAGCAAGGTTGTTGCTAAGAGAGCTCATGAGGGAGAATGATGTATCTACTCTTTGCAGGTCTTCAGAGAGGAGGGAAGAGCCATTGGGAGCTCACTAGGGGCTGATGGGGAGAAAAGAGAAAAACAGGACGTCTGCCTGGTGGGAAGGCCTGGAGACGGACAGCAAGCAGCTGTGGCCCAGGCGCAGCGGAGCAGAAAGAGGAAGACAAAGCCAAGGCGCGTCGTCTGGGCCGAAAATTCTAAAACAAACAAATGGAAATTTCCTAAATGAAGAGAGTGGGAAAGAAATATTTTTTGTCTAAACAATTCCCAGGAATGCAGGCATTCTTTCTGAGGATAAGAGGCGGTCAAAGAAGATTTCGGGGGGATTGGGGTTAGAGGTGATTTCTTCTGCTGGGTACTCATGAAGAACCATGATGACTGAGTAACACTAATCTTACCTTTGCCTTGGAGCATCCGAATGTGTCTCCTTTTCTCTCTACTAGTGGCCTACAATGCCTCCCATCTCTTCATTTATTTAAATCCTGCGGTTCCCTGTTAAGAATCTTTCTTCCTCTGTTAAGTTTATCTTGCCAACCTTCTTCACAGCGAGCTCCTCTTTCTCCAGCTTTCCTTAGCTGCTGTCTTGTCACGGAGCTGGAAACCCTAGCTTACCCCAGAAGGGGGTGTAGACCAGGCTGTTTGTGGGGCTGGTAGACTGGTGGCTCTTTCGGGGCCTGTACACAGGGGTTGTTCATCCATTGCGGTAGGAGGAGACGGAGGAAAGGGTTCGTGGCAGTTGGGTGCTGAAGGCAAGATGCCAGGGTGGGGATGAGATGGACGCTTTCCCCTCCTCGCCCCAGGGGAGATGGGCGCGGGGGCGGGAGGAGCCACAGTCCTGGGAGACTCAGTGAGGTGTGGACCGAGCAGCGCTGCGTTAGGGCCTGGTGGAGCACTCACAGCGCAGACTTGGTCACAGGACCGTCCCAGCTCTGCTCTGCCTCCTCCTGCAGCCACAGAGCACAGCGCTGTGCTGTCACTTTAAGACTCAGGAGGCCCCTGGTGTGGGACTGAGAACAGGCCCTGCAGAGGGCACCCAGGGCAGGAGCCATGGCAGAGTCACCGGCAAGTGCATGACCCCAGACAAGACTCAGAAATCTGTAGGGGAGGTTTTGAGGTGGAGGAAAGGAGGATATGGAGGGGCTTAATTTCGGCATGAGCAAGTGCAGGTTGTAAATCCAAATAATTTGGCATAAATACGAATGATTTTATTTTTGCTCATAGTCTGGCACAGTCCCTCCCAGCTGCTTCATATACAGCCTTTGCACTGGCTGAGGAGTCCCTGGGCGAGGAGGGGATCCTCCTTCTCCCTCTGGAGGTAGGAGAGGTGAGCCAGAGCGTGAGATCCGAGAGTCACAGGCGTGAGAGGGACTCAGCCAGCTGTGGCTGACGTAGAAGATGCAGGAGCCAAGGAATGGGCGTGGCATCCAGACACTGAGGATGGCCCCAGCTGACAGAGCAGACACAGGGCCTTGGTGCTGCCACCACGAGGAGCTGGGTTCTGCTAACGACCTCGTGAACCTGGGCTCCGTTCGTTTTCCTAGAGCATGCTAGAACTCACACACTTTGATTCTGACCTTGTGAGACCGGCACAGGGAAGCCACCCAGACCTCTGACTGATAGCACTGTGCACTAATGTAGCTGTATGTTTTAAGCTCCTAAATTCGTGGTAATTTGTAACAGCAGGAACAGAAAACCAATACACTGGGCGTCAGCGGGGACTTCTCTGCCTTTAGATCAAGACACGACTGGCTTCAGGCTCCTTCCCAGGGTCCTCACCAAGACTTCTCTGAGCCGCAGGTCATGGAGGGTGATGCGCCTTCTCATGACCTTGCTGGCTCCAGCTCCCGTTTCTACCTAGAGTCTTGCAAAGCAAAGCGCTGGTGCAGTTGGGCTTGCCTGCCCTCGCCTCTCCCGTTGCCAGGAAGAGAGCATGCCAGTCTGCTGTGCTGGGCAGTGAGTGGCATATGGTGCAGAGCCAGTCGCCCCAGCTGGAGCAGCCAAGGTCATTCCAGATGAGCTGACAGCCAGCACATCCCCAGGTGTAGCTGGTGAGCAAGCCCAGGCAAGGTCAGCAGAACTGACCGGTCACACTTGGGTGGCGCCTAGGTTTTGTGACGGTTTCTTACACATCCTTGTAGACTTACTAGGTGACTCATATTGATCTGAAGGGGACTTGTAGTACCAGCTGTTTCACTTTTTCTGCTCCTTCTCATGCCATAGCCACCCCATTTCTAACCTCACCGTAATGTGCTTTCTCGCTCTGTTTTTCTGTGTCCCACTTACTCCCATTGCCATTCGTTTCTTTTTAAATAATAGTTTCTGTCGAAAGCCTCTGCATCAGAGGCAAACCCTTTGTGTGGGAGTCTTCTGGGGAGTTGGACAACAGGGCTCTTCCATTAAGAGTGAATCAGGGCAGGTGGTGAACTCTGAGGATGTCCTGAATGATGTCCCTAGGAGTCTGGGTGACAGAGAGGGGTTAGGGTACCAGAACAGTCTCCAAAAAGGGAGGAGTACTGTCCCTGCTCATGATTTCTCAGAGGACATCATTCAAGTTCAAGGATATTCCAGGGGCCCCACGCCTGTCTTTCTGACATCCAGTCCGAAACTACCTTGTCATTTTAAATAAACGTGTCATATGCCCTCAGGAAGACTGTAAACCCTTTGAACATAGGCTTTGTTTTCTGTATCTTTAAAACCCTAGTACATCACCCAGAGCACTCTGCAGACAGTGGGCCCGAAGTCGGTGTGTGTAATGATGGCGAAGACAAGTAAGAGCCTGAAAGGAGAGAGATTATGCCAAGGTCTGTAGTTTCAGCCTCTCGATTTTTTAATCTCAATCTGGGAAGATACACTATAGATTTAAAAAGGAATAAATTCAAATAAAATTTCTTTTAAAATTATTTTTAGAAAAGGGAAATAGGGGCAGAATATACAGATCAAATGAATGATAGATTGCAAACTGGAGACTTTGAGGCTGCCCAAGTCCAGAAGTGCGGAGCCAGCAGCTGCCTGCTGGTCCTGTAGCCAGGGAGATGCCAGTTCATTGCCATGAGCACCGGCTCCAGGTGCCTCAGGCAGGATGCTCGCTGGGAGGCAGCTGTCACGAAAATCACTGCCTATCCTGCTAGCAGTGAGAACACAAAGCAAAATATGTTATCACAACATGTGTGAAAGAATCAAGAGTCTGGAAATCATCTTATTTAGAACAGCCATTCTTTGCCTTGTATTTGGAATTTCCACTGATTCCTGTACTCATTTAGCATTTACATCTTTTCTTCGGTTAATAAAGATTAGCTATAGCTTCAGAGAATCTTACTTTTTAAAATAACTTTTATTTTTTAAGAGTATATTTTATTGATTATGCTATTACAATTGTCCCATTTATTTCTCTTCTCCCTGCACACTCTCTCTCACCAACACTCCCACCCCCTGCCCTTAGTTCATGTCCATGGGTCCTACATATGAGTTCTTCAGCTTCCACATTTCCTATACTGTTCTTTCCCCCTGTCTATTTTGTACCTACCATTTATGTTTCTTATTCCCTGGACCTTTTCCCCCTCTCTCCCCACCCACTCCCCTGATGATAACCCTCCGTGTGATCTCCATTTCTGTGATTCTGTTCCTGTTCTAGTTTTTTGCTTAGTTTGTTTTTGTTTTTGGTTTTTTTTTTAGGTTCAGTTGTCAAAAGCTGTGAGTTTGTTGTCATTTTACTGTTCCTATTTTTTATCTTCTTCTTAGATAAGTCCCTTAAACATTTCATATAATAAGAGCTTGATGATGATGAATTACTTGAACTTGACCTTATCTGGGAAGCACTTTATCTGCCCTTCCATTCTAAATGATACCTTTGCTGGATAGAGTAATTTTGGATGTAGGTCCTTGTGTTTTGTGATTTTGAATACTTCTTTCCAGCCCCTTCTTGCCACAAGGTTTCTTTTGAGAAATCAGCTGACAGTCTGATGGGAACTCCTTTGTAGGTAACTGTCTCCTTTTCTCTTGCTGCTTTTAAGATTCTCTCCTTATCTTTAATCTTGGGTAATGTAATTTTGATGTGCCTTGGTGTGTGCTTCCTTGGGTCCAACTTGTTTGGGACTCTCTGAGCTCCTTGGACTTCCTGGAAGTCTGTTTCCTTTGCCAGATTGGGGAAATTTTCTTCATTATTTTTTCAAATAAGTTTTCAATTTCTTGCTCTTCCTCTTCTCCTTCTGGCACCCCTGTGATTCGGATATTGGAATGTTTAAAATGGTCTGAGAGGTTCCTAAGCCTCTCCTCATTTTTTTCAATTCTTATTTCTTCCTTCTGTTCTAGTTGAATGTTTCTTTCTTCCTTCTGACCCGCACTGTTGATTTGAGTCCTGGTTTTGTTCCCTTCACTGTTGGTTCCCTATAGATTTTTTTTTATTTCACTTTTCATAGCCTTCAGTTTTTCTTCTATTTTTGACCATACTCAACCATTTCTGTGAGCATCCTGATTACCAGTGTTTTGAACTCTGCATCTGATAGGTTGGCTATCTCTTTGTCACTTAGTTCTTTTTTTGGAGTTTTGATCTGTTCTTTCATTTGGGCCATATTTGTTTGTCTTGGTGTGCCTGTCAACATAGTAAGGGGCAGACCCTTAGGTATTCGCCAAGTCAGGGCAACCCACATCAGTGTGTTGTGGTGCTGTACGTGGGGCAGGGGTCTGAGAGGGAACAATGCCACTTGCTCAGCTCTCTGCCAACTTTCAGTCACTTCCCCCACTACCCACAAGCAAATTGGGCCCTTCTGGTGCTGATTCCCAGGTAGGTTGGCTTGTGTATGTTCTAGGACCCTGTGAGTCTCTCCAACGAACTCTCCCGTGAGTCTGGGGATTTCTCTTGCTGCTGCATCTCCCATAGGTTTTTATAGCCAGAGATTTTGAGGCTTTATTTTGCCCATGCTGGGACCCTGGGTTGGTGGTCTGTCTTACTCCCCAGTTTTTCCTCCTGGTTTATTGGCATGCAAGTGTAGGACAGCCAGCCACTGCCTTGCCATGAGTCCTCTCCACCCCGTTGCCCATCTTTGCCCCTCCTACAGGTCTGTATGAATGTTTCTTCTTTAACTCCTTGGTTATCGGACTCCCATACAGTTTGATTTTCTGGAAGTTCTGGTTGTTTTTTGTTTTTAAATTTGTTGTTGTTCTTGTTTTGGTTGTGTAAGGAGGCAAAATGGATCTACCTCTACCTCCACCTCCATCTTGGCTGGAAGTCTATTTTCTTCTTAATACAGTAGTTCACATGGACTGTTCTAAATTCCTAATACGTATGCACAACAGTTGGCGTTTACCATTGTTAGATGATTAGTGTTGCACTCTGACCTTACCATTGATATAATGGCCTTCGAAACTACACACACAAATTAGGTTGCATGTCCAAATAGCGTTTGAGTATATCTCAACCTAAAGATGAAGAAGAGGGAGGCCCCGTTACTACTGACACTCAGTCTTGTCATTGTGACTCCTTGTGCTCATGTATGGTTCTTGTGAACCCAGGTATGAAGACTCAGCGTGGCTGCAAATTGATCGCTCCTCTTCTCATTAAGGAGCAGAGTGCAGTTCCTCTTTCCGGAATCTGGGTTGCCTTTAGTGATTTGTGTAACTAACAGAACATTGGAAAAGACTCCTGGGACCTTTGAGACTAGGTCCTAAGAAGCCTTTCCCCTTGTCCCTGGGCTCCCAGAGCACTCTCTGGAGGCCCTGAGCTGCCTGCCGCACCACCTGAGCCTGCTTCTGGGGAGGCGCCATGCCAATAGCCCCAGCTAGCCCCTGCTTCCAGCCACAGCTTCCAGGATGCCAGACACGTGAGGGAAGCTGTCCTAGACACTCCAAAGCAGTCAGGCAGGTAACTGCCACAGAGCAGCCTCGGTCAGTGCTGTGAGGGATAGAAGAATCATCTGGCTGAAGTCGGCCTGAATTCTTGGTCCGTAAAACTGTTATACTAAAATATATTTCTTTAAGTCACTGAATCTGGGAAAGTGTGTCAGTTTTCTGTTCCCCCATAGCAGATCACCTCCCACATTTGCCTTACGACAATAACCAGTGCTATCCTTCAGTGTTCATGCGGGTCAGGATGTTGGGTAGGGCGCAGCAGGGCTGGCTTGTCTCTGTCCCACAATGTCTGAATACTTGAAAGATGGGGATGCTTGACAGATGAGGGCTTGAGTCATATAGAGACATCTTCTTTCCCCTTCTGGTGGCTGATTCTGGCTGTTAGCTAGGATCCTTGCTGGGCTGTTTGCTGGGACACCGTGAGGCTTTATGGCCTATCCGTATGGTTTCTTCACATGGCTAGTTTGGGCTTCCTCAGAGCTGGGTGCTTGGTTCCAAGAGAGCTAGGTGTCTATGGCCTTTTATGATCTAGTCTTGGAAGTCATATATGTCCTTTCTAATGTGGTCAGAAGCCACCTGGATTAAGGGAGGAAAGATTAATCTCAGATGACCAAGTCCCAGGGTGTTTTGTCCAGAACTAGGGGATTTCTGAAACGCAGGACTTACCGTACTGAAACTAGGCAAGTTCCAGGCAAGCTGGGGTGAGCTGGTCACCCTACTTAACCTCATGCTCTGGAGGAGTGTCAAAGTCACATCGCATTAAGAGCATATTGGGTAGGAGATTAGAGTTGGACCGTCTTTGAACAATAAGTTCCTCCACAGGTGTTTTATTTGTGCAGGAACATATAGCTGGAGCACCAACCAGGGCTGCAAGGGCAGTGGGAGTTCTGTGAGGACAGGGCTTTTCTTTCCGGTTCCTCACCGAGTCTCAGGGCCTAGAGGAGTGGCCGGTGCATAGTCACCGGTAGTAAATGTCCGAGGATGACCGGATGAATGAGTGGTCAGTCCTGTACCATTCCATTACATATAACCCCACCGACACCTGACTTCACACTCTTCTTGTTGCTGATGACCAGAGGAGAAATTGTATAAAATGTTTGTTTGCAATGAAGTGGCAGCCTTCCAGGGCAATAGGAACCAGGAAACTAATCAAAACCAGTAAACTTTAGGGAATATCACTTTACTCTCATCTCTGTGTTAGGGACATGCCACAAGCAGACTCTAGATGCCGGTAGCAGGGACCAGAGGAGGAAAATACTCGGGTGTCCTTGTATTTGCCTGCTCTCCAGGGTGTCCCTGTTGTGACAGGAACCTTTTAGTCAAAAGTCATGCCCCTCTCATTTGAGTGAGTGGTGGTTAGGAACACAACTTCTGCTTAAAAACCACGTATTTTTTTACAACATATGAAAGAGAAGAGAGGAGAAGGCAAATTCTAAACCAGAACCTAAGGCTTGATAGAGGAATAGATGGCTGGGGAAAAGTTAGAAGATTCACACTCTAAATCAAACCCCTTTGAAGAAATAACATTGACTGTTGTAGAAATGGAAGGGAAAGAAAATCATTGGGAGGCCATCTTAGTGCTGGCTCTCCTCTCTGTCCCCTGTTGTGAAAGATGAGACGGGAGCATGTGGCGTGGCCAGAAGCCAGGGTGGCATTCCCAGCCCGGTCTAGGCCCCTCCCTCCCTGAGTAAGGCTGGTCCTCAAGACCCACAAACACTGTGGAGTAGAGACATGTTTATAGTTTTCAGCAGCTAATTTGTTACATAGCAATGGATAACTGATTTACACCCCCACACTAATTCCTGCTTTCTCTTTTCTGCTTCCAAATATTTGTTACTAATTTTGACATTACTATTTTGACATCCCACTGTTTGTTACATTGTATTTCATTTTTTTATCATAATATCCAAATTTTTCATCTTAACTCTATATTTTAATGGAATTATAAAAATTTCCGAGCTCATGAATAGTCCTTTTTACTGTGAATTTTCCTCTTTGAGTACTTAAATTTTCATTTGTGTTTTGTTGGCTGGGTTTCATCAAGTTTTTTTTTAGTGAGTCATATGTATTCTATTCCCAGATGTAAAATAGCCTGAGGTCCATCTAATGTTTTCTAACTTGCTTACGAATTGCTTTTTCTGTTTGGATATCTGTACTTCCTTTTTGTGCATGAAATTTAGTCACTTCACCAGACACATCTCGGTGGTAGTCACAGCAGTTTCTCCTTGCATGTGATGTCCCCACGTCTTCTAAGAGGCTGGAAGATGTCTCTGTTCCCTACCCTTTCCCCCCTCTCTCCCCCTCCCCCTCCCCGCTGATAACCCTCCATGTGATCTCCATTTCTGTGATTCTGTAATCTATACCATTTTACTTGTAACTTTCTATAGTTATTTGAGATTTTAGTTTATACTTCCCATTGTGTTTTAAGATACTCAAGGGACAGGTTTTACTTATTTGTGTATCTCTTTAGTGCTTTGCTTAGACCAGAAACACAGTGTTTGCAGAACTGAATTTGTTTTCTTGATTTGACATTTCATCAGCATTATAGCAGTTTCCTCAAGAGACGTTGTGAAACTCAATAACTGTTCTTAAAATGCATGACGAACTCTTAGTCACGTTGACATTACCATTTCTTTGATCCTTTTTCAGTGTTTAAAAAAAACATAAAGATTTGAGCTGAACCTTTGAGAGTCAAAAGCACACACAAATTCGTTTTATCCTGAATTCATAATGGCAGATGTCTCTCCAACTTAACTTCAAATGTTGTAGGAGGCTCATAATCAAGGACTAAAAATGTCAATAGAAAATTCCTTTTTTAAAATCACATGTTTTAAAGGTTGATGAGATGGTATGACTATAAATTCGTACTTTAAAAAAATTTTCACAGGCGCACCTGAACTCGTGTGCAGGAATGCTGTCTCCCCCTTCAATACATAGGAGCTGTTGTTCTCGTCTGCTCGACACAAATACGTGACCCGCCCTCACATGTTCAGGTCTCAGCAAAGCCAGGACGGTCCTTTGTCCTGGAAACAGGGGTCACAGTGCACGTGTGTGGCGACTGAGGGCGGTTGGACTGGAGGAAGCGTGGCCTTGTGGCTCTAACCGGGAGCCCCTGCACACCTTCCGTGGGGACCTCCTCTTTTCCTTCTTGAAGTTTGATTACTGAGCTCGGCCTATGGTGCAGTGAGATACTAAGGATCTCGCCGAGCCTGTTTTTTATTTTTTTCTGTAGCATAATTTAATCAAAATTTGTTTCTTTTGCTTTCCATCAAAATCAGATGTAGAAAATCTCTTGTTGGAATTATTTGAAATATTAGGCTCTTGATATACAAGGAAAGAGCACAGTTGGAATTTTTCTTGGCTTTGGTACTTGAAGAAAAGTCCCCTTCTCTTTTATTGTTTTGCCCCTTGTTTCTTCCAGCAAATTTAAGACAATTGCTCAAAGACAGCTGCAGGAAAGGCTTTTACTCTCACTGCTCTAGAACGGAAAACCTGAGGAGGAAGAGGACCCGAGAGACATTGCAGCCCTGGCTCCCAGGGGATGCTGGGAGCTCAGGGGAGAGTGCTCTGGGTCTGGGCCAGCACGCGAAGCGATCAGTCTAGGCCGTGTGCTGACCATCTGTGGCCAGTGCTCTGAAAACACACGTGACTCAGCCCATAGTGTGGGCTTCTGAAGGCTGAATGGCTTGAGGACAAATCTCAAGGGACCAATGTGTGGTTTCCTTTGTCAAACTGTCCACTGTGTAAGGAAGGAAGTTTCTATACAGGTATTATGTCCTGAACTTAGAATATCCGTGGACTCCTAACAGCCCGTCACTCCCAGGTCTGCTGCGCTCCTTCCCTGTCCGCGCTCATAGCTTGTCTGCAGACGCGTGTTATGGAGGCCCCCGGGCTCCTGCTGATATGTCCACTACGGTGGTCACATCTCTTGTTTTCCTTGTGAAGTTTTGTCTTTGAAATATGCAGTTACAGTGACTGTTTTTGAGACAGCGAAATTGGATGTGCTTGTTAATCTACTCTTTGAGCGCAGAAGATTCCTTTCTTGGCTTCAGGGAGTAATAGATGAAGAGTGGTCCTGCCATTTAAGAGAATACTTACTATGGTGATTTCAGCGTGTAAGATTAGGATATATAATGAAATTCATGTATCTTTTAATGTAAAGCATTCATTATTTTGATGAATGCAGAGTACTTTCATGACAAGCAAATTATATTTACAATTTGGTCACAATAGTGGTGGTATTCACACTGTACATGTTCCTTTTAAGCATTTTCCAAAATTCACTCCTAGTTGATTATGGCCTTCATTAAAAACTGTGTCTTTTTCACAGCGTGGAGCCTGCACAAGACCGCCATCCCCCAGCTGCCTGTGAGCGCGCTCACTGTATTTTAATGCCGTGAGAGGGGAAGCCAGCAGCGCTGGGGGCTCTCACTCGGAGAATGCACTTGTAGGGCGTTTTTGAAGCTAGTAAAGACCCAAGTTTGGTGTTCTTTTTTGGAATTCTTATTAAAATAATCCACTTGATCGCCATCTGTGCACTTAGGCACAACAAAAGCATTCTGGCTCTGTGCGAATGTAACACAGTCAGTTCTGAGGTCTCAGTTTTTCCAGCTGTTGTGCCAAAACTATTTTAAAAGGGTACCTGAGTCTAGCATTGCCTAATACGTTCCTTGGGCCTCACTTGGTAAAAGATAAGTTTATGTTTTCAAGGCTATCCTGTGACTTCTTTTTTTAGTTCCATTTAATGGGAATGTTTTAAATTTTCACGATTGTAACAAGAAAACAATGTTAAAACCTGAGGACTTTCGGCTTTACAAATGAAGCCAATATAAATAAAGTGAGAAGACTAACTTTACATCATTCAAGTCATTTTTTCCGATACTTAGAAATTAGACTTGCTATTAATTAGTGCATGTTTGAGAAAATTTTGAATTTTCAAATTTCTGCAGATATTTCAAACTTTTTCAAATTAGAATAGATGCATATTATAACTGCAGTTATGATGTGATTCAACATTGTATCTTTTATTTTTTTCTTTATTAGACCTAACTTTTCTTGTTTGCATAAATATCTCCTTGAAGAATTCTACTACTCAAAGTGAGGTCTGAATGTGTAATAAGTTACCTGCTTTGCTCACCATTCTGAAACAAGATTAGTTTCACTTGTAAGTGGTGGGTCAAGTGGTTTTATTTAATAAATTCGTTTTTCAGAATAGTCTGTCCCTTCTGAAAGATCAGTGGTTATTGATTTCCCCCCAAGAACTGTGGATATGAGTGAGATGAAATTAATGTTAATAGTGAAAATGATGTTTATTGGAAAACAACCAGTATGAGTGACAGGCTGTGCCCTACACCGGCACGATGTCCAAGTTGCGGAGAGGAAGAGTGGCAAGTAACGTCACGGACGCGCACTGCATGCCGGACGTCCTTTTAAGGGCTGTATGTGCTTGGACTCATCGTCACGACAGCCCTGTCAGGCGGGACAGCGCCATCAGCACCCCCACTTCATAGATGGAATCGCAGAGGCGAGTCACATGGCTGAGAGGTGGTGAGGCTGTGCTGGGCATCCAGGCGGTCCAGCTCTGGAGTCCTCCAGCTCACCTGCCCCCACTCTAAGTGGCTGCTGCTAAAAGGGAACTCTCCAGAAAACTGGGAGATTGCTCTCAAATAAAAAAAGAAAAAGAAAAGAGAAAACAAGGGCACAGTCAAACCAAATGACTCAGCCCTGCTCTGGCTCGGGTTTACCAGGTAGGACACCAATGGGTATTACTGTGCGGTTTCGGCTCCAGTGCCCTAGAGGCAGGGAGTGTTATCCTTGTTCACTACTGCCATTGCCAGGCAATACCCCGGTTTTTTAGAGTTTACCCAAAAAGGCTGATGGAGTTTTGGTATCTTTAAAGTAGCCAAGCTCACCCTGGCCAGGTGGCTCTGTTGGTGCTTTGTCCTGTAACCAAAAGGTTGTGAGGGTTGGATCCCTGGCCGGGTGTGTGTACAGGAGTCAACTGATCGATGGCTCTCTCCCTTCCTCTGTCCCTCTCCCTCTGTCCCTCTCCCTCTGTCCCTCTCTCTCTCTCTCTCTCATTCTCTCTTCTTTTCTCTAAAAAAAAAAAAATCAATAAACATATCCTTGGGTGAGGATTAAAAGAAAAGTAGCAAAAGTCTCAGAGAGTCTCACATGTAGTGTTTTCTGTTGCTGATAACATCTAAGGCAATTACTTGAATTTATTTTTTCTCCAGAAATAATATTTGGGGCCAGAATGTAACTGAAAGAAACATTGTTCAGTTGTGTGGGAGAAAAGGGATTTTGATTTTGAAATTTTCAACTTCTGTAACTCCCTCTGGATATTATAACTGAGAAATAAGAAGCCAACATTTTTCTAAAATAAAACAACAAAAACGGTCACTTATGGAAAAATAATGTGATGTGATGTGACTGGTGAGAAAAGTCCGGGGCTCCTACAACACACAAGAAAGTAAGAAGAAACTCTGCTATGACTTTCTGATTGTAAAAATGTCCCATGTGCTTATTTACACTTTAATTTTTAGATTACAAAATGTTTTGGTGGAGCAAAAGTTTTCTCTGAATTTATAATAGTTTGTCTTCATAAAACGTTCATCTCTTGCTAAATCAACCTTTAACCCTAAGAAACATTTGAACCCTAGAAAGTTTGTCCTTTTGGTGCAGGAATTTTTCATTTAAATGACTCATTCATTTTGCCGAACTGCATTTGATAAAAAAGATCAAGTGCCCAAGAAGTTGTATAATCTTCAATACTAGGCCATCTTTTAATAATCAAACACTCTTCTTTACTCGATCCATAACGAAAGCCCCGGTTCACCACATTGCCATGATTTCTAAATTTCTTATCTCAAGCCTCTCCAGCAGTTTCTCTGTAAGGGCACGTGGCGTGCTGGGTTGGGACTCGTCTCGTCCAGCATCACAGCTTGGCAAGGCCTCGACCTGCGGGATTATTTCCTGCTATGAAGAGGCTTCCATGGAGATGGCGGCCCTCTGGACACCGGAGAGGTGAACGAGTGAGCTGCTCTCCGGACGCCCTCACTGTCAGCTCGGGCCTGTCTGGTGAAAAGGTTTCCAAACGTAAACCTTTCTCTGTCCCGTGAATGTGGTGATGGGTTTTTCTTCTAGAAAGTGGCCACGTTGTCCAAGAGTCTAATTTAGTATCTCTGGCTGACTGCCTGACTTTCCCTTCGGCACGTAAGGAAGTCCATGGCAGAGACGGGGTCCCGTGGCTGGGCCTCCTCCAACCGATGGTGTGCCCACCATAAAAGCAGCGGTGTTCACATGTGGAGTCTGGAGGCAGGTAGATTGCAAATGCACTGATTGCAGGCGGAAAATCATTGTGAAGGGAGGTTATTTTCCAACTTTCATAATAATAAACAATTAAAAAACTGGCAATTGCCTATCTGCAGGAAAAATAGCATTGACTCTATCGAAACGCTTCATTGGTGCTAAATACACACGATTTGTAGATTTTTATTTTTTCACATAAATATTGTATATTTCCTACCTTCTTTTTCCTTCCTTTTAAAAACAGAATCATCCCTGGCTGGTGTGGCTCAGTGGGTTGAGTGCCGGCCTGAGAACTAAAGAGTCACCAGTTCGATTCCCACTCAGGGCACATGCCTGGGTTGTGGGCCAGGTCCCCGGGAGGGGGCGCGCAAGAGGCGACCACACACTGATGTTTCTCTCCCTCCCTCCCTTCCCCTCTCTCTAAAAATAAATAGATAAAATCTTTAAAAAGAAACAAAATCACACTGCTTTCTGGCACTAAATGTGAATTATTTTTCTTTTTTGACTTCACTACCAGGGAGTACAAATTAGTCGACATATAAAGTGATCTCAGACTGAATTTTCTTCTTGGTGAATAAAGAGGGAATTTGCAACCAGAGTTGTCTGAGTATATTTTGCATTAGTCTTGCATTTAGGCAGGTCATCAAACTTCTCAGGGCCTCATTTGCCTCGTCTGTGGATGAGAAACTCGGACCAAGTTGCAAATCTCTGCAGTGCTGGAGATCAGTTATTTGATTTCCATGAATCAGTCTAAAATTAAGAAATGAAAGCTGAACAGTGAACTTCAATAACCATGAAAGAATTATTAAGCACTAAATTTATGCATGACACTTAATTTTTCCCATTAAATTGAAAGAATTGCACCTCTGCCTTGAACTAGCTTATATTTAAACGGGAAGGTCAGACAGACGGCCGGGCGCACTAAAGAACCCTCTGTACCATCTTGGTTTGTTCCCTCACTCAGCCGTGTGCTCACACCGCAGAGCGAGGCCTTGTGCAGGGAACAGAGGATTCAGAGATAAATAAAACACGACCTCTAACCTCAAGGAGTCTACAGTTTAGTTAATATGCGTCAAAATTAGAGCAAAAGCATGACCGTAGAGAACCACTTAGTGAACTTATAAAACAGGCTTCCACTTCCTGTTCAGACCTGACCGTGACTTCCTTGGTGAAGTCAGTCAGTGGTTTCCACTGTGAGCACCAGCCAAACTCTTGGACTTCTTACTGAGGTCTTCCACGGTGCTGCGGTTTTCCGAGGCTGGAGCTCAATGGGGGCCGGGGTGGGTGGAAAGCTAGCGCTCGCCACCGCACCTGGCCTGGGGATGTGCGGTGTGTGCGTTTGTTGAAGGCAATTTAAGGGCATCACGAGAGCTGAGGTTTCTCGTATGATTCTCTTACTCCGACGTGTAACACGCACAGGGCAGCGCGCAGAGTGCTGACGCACAGCTCGATCAGCTATGCCAAAGTGACACCTGCGTGACCACCACCAAGGTCAGTGAGACGCTCCCTCCACCTACCTTCCTCCCTCCGTCCCCAGAGCCCACTACTCCGATGCCCTGCTCTGTCCATCACAGCCCCCGATGGGGTCAGGAGACACCAAAGTGGGAAATGCTAGGCTCACCTTCCTGCGTTTCTTTCCTGGGCCTCGGCGCTTATATTCTGTCTGCCGTAACTGCAGATCAGAACAATACTTTGAATCAAGGCATAGGTCGTGGTGAAAGTAACGACTTCTTTTTACAATGGAACTTAAATAGATATGTTACTTTATGGGTTTTCAAGTTACTCTCCATCCCTGTTTATCAATGTTTGGTCTTCAGTTTTGATCCTTATAATTAAGTAACTAAATATTGTCATATACTCAGAATGTGTTTGCCCAGACACACATGAAGTAGATGAAGGAGAGTAGGTTTAAAGGTGATAAATAATGCTTTTGAGGCATATTTTGTACAGATTTACCTTTATTCAGGTCAAGAAGAAGATAGGTATTTAACTATGAACTTAGTTAAGGTTCTAATTTTAAGATGATATTCTCTTTTCATCTAGGTAGTACTAGAAAAAATATAATCTAATCACACATTCAGTTCAATATATTATATATCATCCTCTTCTAGCAAATTAGTTTAATATTAAATTACTTAAGTATCAGTTCCTCCATAGTATATTCAAAATATGGCTCAATTTCCCTTAAAAACCTTCTGTGTTCTGCCCC
This sequence comes from Macrotus californicus, assembly GCA_007922815.1. Classification (NCBI taxonomy): domain Eukaryota; kingdom Metazoa; phylum Chordata; class Mammalia; order Chiroptera; family Phyllostomidae; genus Macrotus; species Macrotus californicus. Next base: position 55,099 of record VMDR010003630.1, read on the forward strand.
CCCAGCCCCTGGCACCACTCACCTTCCCACTGTCCCTGCGGCTGTGCACGTTTCAGAACGCCAAGTAGTTGGAAGCAAACGGTATGTAGGTAGCCCTTTAAGATTGGCTTGCTTCACTTAGTAACATGGACTTAGGTTTCCTCTCTGTCTTTCCATAGATTACTGGCTCATTTCTTTGTAGCACTGATGACATTCTGCTGTCTGGACGGACCACCATTTGTGTGTGCATTCACCTGCTGAACGAAGGCTGTCTCTGCTGCTTTCCAGTCCTGGCAGTTGTACAGAAAGCTACTGTGAACCCCCTTCTCTGGGTTTTTGTGTGGGCATAGATGGCAACTCATTTAGGTAAACACCAAGGAGTGTGGTTGCCAGACTGTGTGGTAAGAGTGTGCTCAGTTTTGACAGAAACTGCCAGACTGCCGTCCAAGATGGGTGCACCACTTTGCATTCCCGTCAGCCATGGGTTCCTGTTGTTCCACACCGTCTTCCGCATCTGTTGATGTCAGTTTTGTAGATTTTGGCCGTTCCAGCAGGTGTGTAGTAGCACCTCGTTTTTAATACTTGCATCGATGCATGCTGTTGAGCACCTTTTCAAACGCTTAGTTGCCAGCTGTGAATCTCTTTTGGTGAGGTGTCAAGACCTCTTGCCCATTTTTAATTGGATTACTTTTTTATTCTTGAGTTTTAAAAATTCTCTGTAAATTTTGGATAATAGTCCTTTATCAGATGCATCTTTTGCAGGTATTTTCTCCCGGGCTGGCTTGTCTTCTCATTCTCTTGAAATTGTCTTTTGTAGAGCAGACGTTTCTAATTGTAATGAAGTCCAGCTTATCAATGACTTCTTCCACGGACTGTGCCTTTGGTGTTCTATTGCAAATGTCATCGCCATACCTGCCACGTGGACTTTTTGCTGTGCCATCTTCAAGGAGTCTTATAGTCTTGCATTTTAAATTTAGGCCCACGAGCCACAATGTATAGAGTTGATTTCTGTGAGGGGTGTTAGGTCTGTGTCTAGCTTCATTTTTTTCTCTGCAGCTGTCCAGTTGTCCCGGCACCTTTGTCGAAGAGGCTGGCTTTGCTCCGCTGTATTGCCTCTGCTCCGGCATCCAAGATGAGTTGGCAGTGTTCACAGAGGGCATTTCTGGGATCTGGGTTTGCTCCCGTTGGTCGACCTGTCCGTTCTCTGGCCGGTGTTACCCGTCCCCATGATGGCAGCTCATAGTGGGTCTCGAAGTGGGACAGTGTCAGGCCTCTCTCTGGCTCCGTGTTACTGGAAGCCCCTCCCGTTCATCCCGAGACCTCCGCATCCTCCATGCATGCCTCTTCTTTTCTCCTTCCTGCCCCGTGAAGCCCGCCTGGCCATCTCTGCAGCCACTTCACTGTCACACAGCCCCTGCGCTGCCAATTGCCCCTCTAAAGCCAAGCTCAGACCCACTTTCTCCTTCTGCTCCCAGGAGGCTGAGTCTCCCGGCCCGGTGCTCCAGTGCTGTTCACTCCTCTCGGATTTCATCCACCACCTGGAGCTTCATTGCACAATAGATTTGTCATTTCTTTGAGGACAAAGAGTTTCTTATTGATTGGTACATCTACTAACAATTATCTCAGTGCCTAGTACATAGCAGCCAATCAATAAAGTATATGTGTTGAATGCCTGATTGGAAATAGAGCTGCTGAAAAGTGAGCACACCTGATCTCTGAGTGTCTGACTGTCCCTCCGATTATGTCCTGGTACTAAAAATGACAGGTAGCCCGGGCTTTCAGGAACAGACTTGGAGCTTATCATGACCTGTCCAATTTCTTCCAAGTGATCAGGGCATTTGTCTGCTTCTTCTTCTTGTATGTTCATGTTTCATTTATTCATTTTTAAGTCCTGAGTAGCCTAGAGAAAGTAATTCGAAATAGGTTATATAGTTTTCCATCTATTTTTATGTTTTATTACATTTCAACGACACAGATTTTCCTACTTTTATGGAATTGAAGCGATACCATTAGAACACAGAGAGCAAAGTAAAGCAATATTTATTTTGACGCCCTACTAAGTACGCCCCAGGCTCTGAGCTAGGCACTCTGGTTTCCTTATCTCATTCCATTCTCATGGTCACCCTAAGAGGGAAGTACAATCACCTGTCACCATTGTAGGGTCCAAAACAAACAAAATGAAAACCTGAGCACACCTGTGGTGCTCGGTGTGAGTGCTGCCTCCCTGCCTGGAGGAATGCCACCAGTGCCATGCCGCACCGCGCTGCGCCATGCCACCAGTGCCATGCCGCACCGCGCTGCGCCACATGGAATTCTCTCAGAATAACGCAGCCGTTCTTTGTCACTGCCTGGTTAGAATGACCATGGAGTGAGATTTCTCACAGGGTCATTTTATTCTGAGTTGTATTCATTTGTGAGAATGGACTTTATAAAATGTTAAACAATGCAGAAACAGAGAGATGGAAAGAAGAATAGCTAGAGACGGATGGAGACGGAGAAGAAGAGAGAAAACACAATTTATTTCAGGAAGAACCACTAGAGTTGGGCATGTAGTGTGAAAGCACAATGCCAGGTGTTTGCTAGTCTTTGACTGGAAACTTTGGAGGGTAGTGGCACACACACGGGTGTGCACACACACACGTGAAATATGTTGGGTGGGGGGGAGATTAGTGGCCCATCTGCCTTATCTACCTACCTCTCCACCCAGCTAATCGATATACTCACCTGTTTACCAATCGCTGGAGTTAACATACAGTGGCTCTGGGCTGTGGGATTGAGACCCTCAGTAGGCATGAAGTCACTGAGTCACTGGACATTTGGGTGAATGTGTCACCACGCCTGCCATCAGGTCCCTCGTCTGTGAAGTGAGTGGTTTCAGTAGGTGCCCTCTGAGGACTTTTCCAATGCATGTGTTTTGTGATTTGAAAAATGCAGTGCTGTCCACCTTTTGATAGGGTAGTGAATTAACAGAGGTATGACTAGTAGCAGAAAAAATCGGGGGAATTGAGTTAGCATAACCTGTGCCCTGGAAGGTGAGTTCTTTAATAGACAATGGGCTGTGTGATTTCTTAGGAAGTCATTTCCATCCTTTGATGTTTACATCTGTTTTAATAACATTTCTCTGTTTTCATATTTCTGAACAGATTTTAATTGTATGAAACTTTAGGGATTTTCCCACAGTGGTGCTACACATTCTCTTAATAAGTTCTGTTTGTGGAAAAACTATGTTCAAGAGTAGAGTTATGGAAAGTAGTGTTAAGCCTCCGGAGATACATTTCTCAGCGGAGGGAAGAACACTCGGGCTATCAACCCTAACCCATGGCTCGCCATCTAGGGTAACAGGCCTTCCGCGTCCTCTTCAGTTTTTCCGTTCATGTGCAGTGTGCAGAGTCGCGGATCAGTTGCTTTGGTGCTGTCACCACGGGACGAGCAGGGCTTGTTGCTGTGAAAACTTAGCCCTTCAGGGTGTTCTCTCCCCTCTGCACTGAGCTCTCATTTATTTTCCGCACTCCCAGATCTCACACACCAAAGCATATAAGTATTCCGGCTCTTACTTCTGTTATGATTATTGATATATACGGATATGTATCAGAGATTATGGCAATATTAAAAAGGAAAAATAAATCAAAGTGTAGCCTTCTTTAAGATGTCTTCCATCGCAGCTACCAAAGACCGGAGGCTGTTGTCAGGGGCCCTGCGAGTTACCACTGACTCACTCGTGTGTCTTGGTCCAGGTCAGATAGTGGCTGGTTTGTATGATTTGATGGCAAAATTGGAAATGTGAGCTTTCAAGGTGGAACAAAGGTTTTCAGAAGTGGTGTGTGCCTCTGAACATTTAGCACGGCGTGATTACCCAAGAAGGTAAGTTTGAGAAACAACCTGATTGGTCAGCAAAACGAAAACCCTAATGGACACGAAGAACCAACATTCTCAAATGCAGGTCAAAAGCAGGCCTTCTGAATTGTCCAGTGGGAGAGCTGCGGCATGGGTAGGGAGGCAGTGACGGAAGCGTGAGAGTGTGCGTGTGTCTCAGACTCAAGCTCAGTAGGAAGAGGAAACGTACCTCGCCTGTCGTGCGGACCGGGCCATGGAGAGTTCCCGAGCGCGTGGCACAGCCGCTCAGTGCGCACGTTGCCTGGAGGCCTGCTCGCTGGGTTCCGCACAGCACAGCCCAGTGCCGAGCGCTGGTGAGGGGTTTGTTAGGAAGGTGTTTGTCACGGTGCCACTCACCTTGGTGTTCCAAGGAGCATGACACCTGTGAATACAGTGACGAAAGTCTCCATAACCTTTCCAAACGTCTTGTGCCGACTCCCTCATGAAGAAATGAGTAAAAACTTTCTTTAAAAGTATTTTTTTAAAGATTAGCATACTTTAAAGAAAAGAAAAGATCAAATAATTCCTGTTGTTACACTCACCTACAGAAACTATTGACAGACAAATAAACAAAGGCTAGACGTGAAACTTCCTGCTCATAGAAACAAAAAAGGGGGCCCTGAACAGTGTGCAGGGGTCTTTCTACAAACGGGAACCTAAAATAGCCAAAACTGTTTGCACAGTGCCAACTTTAATGACTGTGGGTAAGAGAAAATGGGGCATGTTTTCCGCAGTCCATCGGCCATGTCCCAATAGGGGCTGACCCGTTTGTTTATATGTGCTGCTGATATTTTAAATTTCTGCACTTAATTACTTTTTGGACTTATTATATGTTTGTTTTTCTTATCACGCATGAATAACTACTTCTCCAGCTGTGAAACGTTTTATATTTAATTCTGTTTGTATCCCTGCTCCATCAGTAAAGAGCCTGGTTCTGATTCGCTAGGTCTCTCCACACTCCAGGTAGGAGGGAAATGACACCATATTTTACAGGCTCCGTAGATTTAGTAGGAACCGATGTTTCCCAGCAGCTCTCGGGAAGTAGTAGCCGAGAGGCCCTGAAAGGAAATGAAGTGAGATTAAAGCGCCCATGGGTCGTCTGGCACAGGCAGGCACTGTCACACTGGCCTTCCCTGTCTTAGGTCGTGGGACCGGTTACATAGCGCCGTATGATTCCAAGCTGAGCCCTGTTTGGCCCTCTGAAATCCAAACCTCCAACATTTAAGACAGTGACGAAGGGCAGGTGGCAGACGTGTTAGCTTTTTTGTGTGGAGTTCGGTGTCCTGTGATGAGAACACATGACAAGGAACTTACCACACCGGCTTCTGTGTCGGTGCAGCCGGAGGCATTGAGATGGAAAGACGTGAGACCCAGGCTCACGTTCAGCCACACTCGGGTTCCTTTAGTAAACGTGGGGTTAGGAAGTTCTGGGAAGAGCAAAGTGCTATGCATTTTACTTCCAGAACATACACAAGTAAGTCCACTTGCCTCGGCCTCCAGTTTAATGAAAAGTCATAAAAAATTTCAGAATTGCTGTGAAATATGATGAAATGAAACTCGAAGCAAAGAGTCTGTTTTCTGAATCAGGGAATTCTTACTGTGGTTTTTACCACGAAACGATGAAACAAGGGAGAGAGTCAGTCCCCTGTGGAGGCTGAACATCCTTTCACATGGCTGCTTGTCACTGCAGGGAGGGAGTGGGGTAACTGTGAAGGGCAGTGTTAGCACCCCCAAGAGTGAGCCTTCACTCGGGGCTCTGTGCTGCCCATTCCCCAGACTCTTGAGCAGAGTTGGGCCCACTGCCCGAGGACAGAAATAAACACTCGCTTGACCAGTACAGAAGCAGAGCCTGAGTCGAACACAAAGGGAGCTTCTGCAAAATCCTTGAAAACACTCGGATGAGAAGCTACAACTTTTTGCACCAAATTCACACCAAGACCGTTTAGTCTTGAGGGGAAACGTTTGCCGGTGTGTTACCATTCTCTTCTCCCACAAACGTGGCGGACACTGCCAGCTGCTCGGTCTTTTTCCACACAGCTCTCAGGCGGCCAACGCCATCTATCAAAAGTGTCATGCAAATTAAAGTCCAGTGATCTAGGGCAGTGAGTTTGATGTTGAATGACCCCGGGATCAACTTAACATGACTTTACTGAGTAATTATCACAAAATCTTGTGGGGCTACTTGGGGTTCCAATAAAGCATGCAGCGTGGCCGATGCCCTTGCAGAACTGAATCTAGAAGGAGAGACAAGACGCAGACTAGCATCCTGAGGTGTTAAGTGACAGTTGAGCAAGATGGCCAAGAGTGTCTGATCGGGAATCTGGATGAAAGGGGAGGCTGAGAACAGGTGAAAGGCTCAAGGAAACAAAGGGCAACAGTCAGACAACTTGGCTTGGGTGGGGAGGGTTAGAGAAGCCAGGAGGCAGGGTCCGGAGTGGAAGAGAGCTCCCGGGCAGGCGCGGGTTGGTGACCATGGGCCCCGAAGAGCAGGCGGGCACTATGCTGCCACTGCGTTGTCTGCCGGGTGCTGGATGCCGGGGCTGGCTGTTAGAGAGCAAGGCTGGTTGCAGCCGCAGGTGCTCCAGCGACTCTGAGATGTGAGTCATTCAAGAGATTCGTTTGCGTTATGAGGGACAAGCACAATGTCAATGCACAAGAAGAAATGCACAATGTCAATTTGTGTGCGGCTGGATAAGGGCTTACGTGCTGGGAACATTCTCTGCTTGAGAAGGAAACTTCTCCCAGTGTAACCGGGGTTTCCCTGTCACTTAGCTTCAGAGCGGCTGAAAACTGAAGCTCTGGGTGACCTGAGACAGCGTATCTGAGCACACTTTGCCAGCAGGATGGCAGATGGCCAGGGTCTGCGACAGAGCCTGTCAAGTTCCTGGTCTCTTCCATGGACAGGTGGCCCAGGGGCTGGCAGGGGCTCAGTTTCACGGTCTGCGTGTGTGTGTGTGTGTGTGTGTGTGTGTAACTGCCGAAGAACCAAGGTCTTTTACTCTGAAAGGTAAGAAGAATCGTTCCCTAGGCCATACGTGTAGGTGCAATTCTGAAGACTAGCTTTTGAGTTTTGGAGTTATGCATGAAAGGAATGCTCTACGTAACGTGCAGTGCGTGTGGGAGAGGACAAGACCATGGAAAACATGCTTGTCAGCGGAGGGAGGGAAGGGCCAGATCCGAGAAGGAGCAACAGTTGCCATTTAAAATGTAATTAAATACATGACCCGGTTTTAAATGTCTGTACTGCTCCAAGATCTGCCTTCTTAACTGACTCCTATAGAACAGTGGACTCCACCCAGGAACGGAGATCAGGCCAGCTAGACGCATGGGGCCGTGTCACTGACCGTAGTCATGGCCGTGCCTCCTTCTGTACGTCTCCAGAACCGATCGTGCTGGATGGGTTTGGGCTCAAGAAACTTGAGAACATTCTCCCATATAATTTAAGTTCTTGAATGTACTTTCGATAGAAATTTAGTACTTTTGTTTGAGTTATTCATATTATTTGGCTACACTGATTGATTTGCCTAAGTCATTTCTCAAGACCACTATATTTTTGAAAAATGTTCTAAAAACTTAAAATAGAAAAACTAGTAAGCCACCATCTTCAACTGAACTAAACCCTGGGCCTTTTGCGCCGTCTGGAGAAGCAGGGACTGCCACTGGATTGGCCGTCAGCAGGGCCCGAGCGGGCAGGGTGCCGAGGCCCGGGTGCTGCCGCTGACTGAGTGGGATGAGCAGACTTCGCACCCAGCACAAAGGACGGGTTTATAGAGACAAAAAAGGGCACAGTCCGCAGTTTCAGAGGCCTCTGACTCGGCCTGTGAAAGATCAATTCACTCATTTGAGGCATTGCAGACTGACTTTGGAGGGCCAGGGAATGTCCCTTTCTCTGCCGGTTCCTTCATCACTTTGCCACTTCAGGCGTTTGCGATGGTTTTGAACACTGTTGCTCTTACTGGGCTCTGTAAACATCCTTCTGAGGTCTAAATGGCTTAGTGATTGGAACAAAGATTGTGAAGGGTCAATTGAAAGAGTATCTGGCTGGAGATAGGATGCCCAGGTGGGAAGCCCTGGAGAGGCGGCCCCTCTGCTCCCGGTGTCTTTCATCTCGGCCCTGCCCAGTGCAGCTGTTTCTTCTCATGTGTCAAGAAAACCTCTGATCTCTGAAGGGACGAAAGACCAAGCTGAGCCTCAGACTCTGCGGATGAATGTTCCCCTCCTGCACTCCAGCAAAGACCCAGTTACGCTGGGGTTGCAGGTCTGTTTGCCGCGGAATCACCAGGCACAAAAGAAAGTGACTTCCTTCACTGTCATAGCTGAGAAACGCCGTTCCTTCCCCTCCAGTTTTTATGTGACAGTTCGCATCAACGGGATTCGTGTAAATGTTACCCTTTCCCTGGCAACGCATAATAAGAGTCTTTCAATAGGTGTTTCCCTTTGTCGGGACCTGTGCCTCTAGAACTGGTAGTTCCCTGCACTCCGTCCCTAATTTACTTTGGAAGCACAACGATCTCTATTTCTCAGAACAGCAATGATGAGTGTTTAAGGGACCAGATAACATCGTGGGAAAAGCTGGGATCTCGGTCTGACCCCAGGGTTCACTGTCTGTCCTTCTGCAAATGAAGTCCGCACCCCCAGGTTCCTGTCGATAGAATGACGGTGTTTTTCCCACGGTGCTGTCTGGAAGGAGAATGAAATGCGTACGTGCTGCTGTAAAAATGGCGTGAACCCTGCAGGGAAGTTCTGCTTCAGCCCTGGCACAGGGAGGGAAACTCCAGCCACCAGAAGGGTTTGCAGAGCATGCTCACGCGATGCAGGCTCCCTGTTGGAAATATATTAGGAATGGATAATTTACCAGTTTTATTAGGACATTTTGTTCCCTAGAAAACCCTTGAATTACATAAAATAAACCTAGCACAGGTGAAAAGACAAAAACCAGCCAATTAAGCTTCCTAACCCCTCCAGAGCTACACCCACTAAACATTATCCCCTTAAGGGATGACACAAAGAAATAAGAGAGAAAATACAACAGCTTTTGAGGGAAGATCTCCTAGAGAAAGGGAGATCTCATCTTGATAACAGCAGGTATGGCCTGTTCCGAAACCACAGGGCCAGTACAGCTTAACTGTAGATTGCAGGGACCTTAAATTCTCACCAGAAACGGACGGAGTCTTGCCAGATGCCGAGGAAGTTATTAACAGAATAGCAGCCAGGAACGCAGAGTGTTTGGTTAGCATCCGCACGTCAGGTAGTCCCCGCTGCCCCACTGTGCCACGGTCCAGGGACTGCCCTGCACGTAGCTGGGAAGGTGCAGAGTACCGACTCAAAGACTGCTACCAGGACACCGCAGTGGTCCAGCTACGGCCCCCACATTGCTGACCTCCCAAAGAGGCACACACAATGTGGGTCATCAGTCATCTTCGGTACAGAGGATGTCACGATGAGGCATGATGACTCAGAACTCCTAAAAGCAGAAAAAGATAAATTAATTGAAGAACTTGGGGACAAAGGATGGACTATGAACAAGGAAAAAAACCCATGGCCCTGAAAAATCGGCAAAATTTTTAGGAATACAGGGATCACCTGAAGGAAGGAAAGTTCCAGACTCAGCAACAGATGAAATACAGGCATTAAGGGATCCCACTAACAAGACTGAGGCACAGCCTTTAATTGGACACTTTGGCTTGTGGAGACGACATAGTCCTTTTAGGGGACACAGACTCAGACCGATGTATGGTGTCCCAGGAAAGCCTCTGACTTTGAATGGGGTGAACCCACTTACTGAAGGATTATATATTGACATTCCAGCAAGGAAGTTACCCTAGAAAAGGTGACCAAGTCAGACTGGACCTGACACAGTCTAGTGGTGATGGCGTTTGGCCCTTATGGACCAAGAGCAGCCGAAATAAAATCATATAAGCCAGCTGGTTTCTGGGCCAGACATTCCCATGAGCCTCAAGCAAATACTCCAGTTTAGAAAATCTGGCATGGCTTCTCTTTGAAGCACTACAAGCAGCCGAGTCTCTCACTGGTAACACTCCGATTGCCATCGGATCTCAGATCCCAGTGTTGGTCTGGGTGAGACTCAGTCCTGAAGAGGTGATGGGAGTGACGCTGAGCCCGAAGGTCCTGGCATGGAAGCAGTGCATCCAGAGTAGGGGTGCGACTGCTCTGGGACAACCAGGTCTCCTCACAGAGGAGACTCCCAGCAGAGACAGGCGTGCCGGGATAACTCCGAGGGAGGGGCCAGTCCATGCCCTCGCAGGGAAATGGGGCCCCTCCTGGTCTGACTCTCTGTCTGATTCCTGGTTTACAGACGGCTCCTTGACCACTGAAAGTGGACCCGCCAGATGGACAGCCGCAGCTTTCAGGCCCCTGGACCGCAGAGCTCTGAGACCAACTGCTGGGTCTGTGCTGGCACAGCGTGCTGAGCTCACAGCAGTCGCGTTGGCAGTCTTGAAAGAAGGCAGGAAAACAAGTTATGTCTTTACAGGTTCACGGGCAGTAGCAAATGGTGTCACTATTTGGTCTCAAAAATGGGCCAAGCAGATTTCAAAATTAATGGAAAGAATTATATGAATCCGGTAAGAAAATTAATGTATGGAATATAATATCTCTGTTCATCAGAAAGATGACTCAAGAGAGACAGTCTTCAGTAATATGGCAGATACACAGACAAGGGGGGAAATACTAAAAGGGAACTTCCCCAGAGTCAGAGAAAATGTCATTCTAGGTTTAAGGACTCTGAAGTTTATTCAGCCAAAGTGCCACCAATTATCCTAACCAAAAAGGCGGGCACACACTCTCGTAAGGACGAAGAGCGGGCCACCAGGAGGCATGCTGGACTGCGCAAGGCACTGGGACACTCAGGAGCAAGCACAGGCATGCTACGGCTGGGACGGGAAAGGGAGCTGGCAGGCTCCCTGGCAGAGAGTGAGAAGGGCCGTGCACACTTGTGAGGGTGCACACGAGTCAGCAGTGAGCGACAGACATCACCATCAGGTGCACACAGACCTGATGTTTCCATACGGCAGACTGATTTCACGGCCCCGTACCAGCGGGACCTCAGAAGGAACGCGTCTGCCCCGCAGTAGGTGTGTCTGCAGGTGCAGGTCTAGGCAAGCCTGCGCCGGAGGTGAAGGGTTGGAAAGCTCATGAAGCGTGACAAGTCTGGAGAGCAGGCAGTGAGAAGAGCGATTTTGTTTTGGTGTCCGCCCATTTCCTAGGACGTGTGGCGTAAAAGGTGCGCCCTCTGTTTTTACGTGGCGCTCATTTACTTCCGTTTCACCGGGGCCCAGGAGCAGGAACGAGGACGTGAATCCGTCGTCACGGCATGTCCGCTGGAACGGAGTTCTGCCTCGCGCCAGGCTCTCAGGTGTCTCCCACACGCCTTGCAGGATAACGCTGGACTGTTTCACCGCTGCAGCACCAAAGTGTTAGCACAGCTCAGTCGTTCCACACTATCGTGTATGCGAAAATGCTCCTGCGTTTCAGAGAAAGACGATTCACGTGTGTACCTTTGGCATAAATGCCTTTCTCAGTTGATGGATGTTTTTCTAATGAAAACTTAACTGTTTTCATTCGATACAGGTGGATCTCCAATGACTGTTCACTGAGTGGGTGTGAGTCACGGGCAGTCTGGAGACTTGGGTCTTGAGGAGCTACCCTCTGCTAAGGGGAGGGCATGGGCATGCGGGTAATGTCACAGCAAGTGCAATGCGAGCGGATGGGGGAGAGGTGAGATGCCACCCAAGGAAAGAGATGAAGAGTAAGTTCTTAAACTCACCCAGATGCCAAAATCGAAGGAGGGAAGTTTGAATTGAAGAACAAAAATAAATAGATTTCCTAGAGCTTTTGATTCGCATCTCCCAGTGAAGGCAGCGTGGATTTGTTAATATTTTGGAGAGCAAGTAAGGTGGGTTTATAATAAAATGAGACTGTGAGAGGGATAAAATGACCACAGCCTCCCACACAGAAACACGGTGAGCACTCAGCCTCTGGGTAGCTTTTCCCGGCTTTGCTTTGCTCTTTGCTGTGGAGCTTTCCTCTTGCCTTCAGTTTTCGACGGTGGGCAGAGACGCGGCTGTCAGGGACTCTGTACAGCTGGGCTGTGGCGTGTGGCCACACGGGGGTCCCAGAGATTTCACGCAGGAGCTTCTCAGTGGGCTGCAGCGACTTCTGAGTCCCCGGGCTGACGTGGACTGCCCTCCTCAAACTGACTGGATTTCAGGCTGGGCGCCGCGTTGTGGTCAGGGAGTCGCTGTGGGTTTCAGAACCCACGTGGGCTCCGCCTGCCCAGGACGGACTGCGGTGGGCTAGACTGAGATGTAAGCCCCATGGAAGGTGGGAGGTGGTCTGGGGTCCTGGCGGGGACTCCGTGGACCTGCGGCCATCAGATTAAATTGGGCTGGTCTGAAATCGGATTCCAGTGCAGTTCTGGGTTCTCCTTGAAGGAGCCAGCAGGGCCTTTTGAAGGGTCCCTGGGCCAGAGCTGCAGGCAGGACCCACCCAGCACCCAGGTTGCGGTGCCCTGAGTCTGGGGCTATGTCCTGGTCAGTGCTGTGGGAGACATGTGACTAACGTACCCTGCCGGGGAGGCACTGTGGGCCTGGAGCCTCTTCCTGTCTCTCTTACAGGTGATGGTCCCTCCTTCATCGTCTGCCCTCTGGGACAAAGACGTGAGAGGCCCCTTGGGTGCTCCGCTCGATGGAGCCCAGAACTCTGCAGAGCTGTGTCTGCAGCCCCATTTTCCCTCTCAAGTCTCACATTTTCCTGTTTTCTGAATAGTTCCACAGGTGCTCGGTCACGTTTGCTGAGTCAGGAGTGGACCGTGAAGCCCACTCGCTGCCGGGACCCTGCTCACAGCTGTCACCCGGCCTTTAGCCCAGCAGGGCTGTGAACAGGCAGCCAGAGGGGTCGCGGGTTTGCACGGCACAGGGGAGCAGAGCGTGCGGGGCCTCCTCCCTGCCCCCTGCCCTGTGGCCCCTGCCCACACTGCTACTGCTTCCCTCCGCGCCTTGCCGCCCGCGGTCACGTCCTGGGGACATCCCCACCCTGTGCAGTGTCTTCAAGGTCTCAGGAACCTTGACAGCTGAACGCCCGTCCAGCCTGGGTGTCAGGTTTTGCTTCTTGTCAGTGTAGCTCCAACAGCGAAGTGAAAAGCCTTGTGAGGGGAGCGGAGATGCCGCAGGCCCGCGGGGAACGCCCCCACCCTCGGGTGCTCGCTTCATTCTCCCGAAGGCTCAGCGAGTGCACGGGGCTGCTGAGGTTGCCCAGTGGGGCCGTCACCCTGACCATGGCCTCTGCCGCGTCTTTGGGTGGCCTCGGCCGACCCCTGGCGGTGACCTTGGCAGTCCCTGGTGCTCTGAGAGGCTGGCAGCTCAGTGTGTGGGCCCTGTGTGCGGACGTCGTGTGGACGGCTTCCCAGTTACGCGTGTTTTAATCGGCCTTAGTCCCCAGAGCCTAACGCGCGGTGAGCGGGGTGTGAGCCCGCCGACTGGTTTTCCCTCTTCCCCACATGCTGGTCGGCTCAGGCCACGGTCACGCTGCTTGTCAGATGTCGACCAGGAGAACTGGGGTGACGCTGCGGGACACAGCATGTTCGGGGTCTGGCCTCCCCCGACCTCACGACGCCCCTGGAGCTGCAGTCGGTGCCTCCGGAGAAGAGAGAGTGGGGCTCTGGGGGCCGGGCATCCCTCTGCCTCCGGTCACACGGCGGGGCAGCTTGGGAGCTGGGCGTCAAAGCGAGGCCTGTGCCCGTTGAATCAGGGGACAGAGTGTTGGTGCATTTCCGTTCTGAGCGGTGGTGACCTCTGTGTGTTCAATGTACTTTGTCTGTTTAACTACAAGGTTTGGTTGGCTGGCCTAGCGTGGCTGAAGGTCAGGTCTGCCCCACGGTGGCTTCGAGGCCCTTGGCTCACAGTGTTCCGGTCATCTCGCCCACTGACTGTGCAGGAGGGGCATTTGCCGCCCACTGGGCATAGGCGGCATGTTCTTTGTGCCGGGCCCTTCAGGAGAGAAAGGGGGCCTGTCAGTGTGGGGACAAGAACGAGCCCCTCTGTGCAGGGCTCGCACGTGGTCCAGGCGTCATCCCCTAGGGCGATGGGCTGCGTGGGATGCAGTGTGACTTCATGACACGCGGCGCCTCTGACAGCTCCTGGGGGTGTGGGCGGGGTCACAGGCCACCATCAGGACAGAGGGCTGAAGAACAGTGAGAGGACTGCCCTGGTCCCCGATTCTGACATCGGGGAGCTCAGCCTATATGGGGGTGACTTCTCTCCTTGGTCCTGAAGGGCGGCCCTTTCCACTCGGCCCTCCCATTTCTGGGGGTAGGTTGTGTCCCATGGGACAGTTTATGGGGGGCTGAAGTGTGTCCCCCGGCACCCCCAGTGACTCTCCCGTACAAGTCGCAGTTCCCGCTCCCACGCTGCCTCCTTCCAGTGTTCCCTCCATTTCTCAGGGTCTGTCACATCAGTGTCACCGGATGTCCAGGAAAGGTATGCCCATGCAGTAGGGGACCACCTACCTCTCGTCTCCTCAGTGACCCCCCGAGCCAGGCATGTGGGGTGCAGCTACTGGCAGGACTGGAGACACGTCATTGTGTGTCCAGGTCACCATCATGGAAACACACTGACACATGC